>CM035429.1:130118688-130186188 GCA_020310875.1 Ceratopteris richardii | reverse complement strand
TGCCCAAAAAGTCTTATATAGGACATCAATCAAGCCATGTATATGTTTGCAATATCATATGGTATCCTACACAAAAATACCTAAACACATAGGGTATGCACAAATGCACTTAGATCTATATCCATAGAGCACATACAAGCATCAATAATCAACCATGCATAGATATATGGACATAAATTCATTTACTTTAACTTATTTGCTCATATTCACTCCACAAGCATCAATAATCAACCATGCATAGATATATGGACATAAATTCATTTACTTTAACTTATTTGCTCATATTCACTCCAGGTTACTCATATGTAAGGTTGCCTATTTTTTGAGAATCACAGTAACTTATAGAAGGAAACATATTTACCTAGAACTGAAATACACAAAAAGGTTATATGAAAAAGGATGTAAATAGAAATTAAGTGAACAACTCTAATGAAGCTTCAATGATCCTCTCTTATTCTGATCAGAGCATATATCCAACTTTTTCAATGTGCAGGCACTCAACATAGAATTTGAGTGAATTAAAAAATCATACTGAAAAGATTTAAGACTTTAAAAATTACCACTTGGAAAATATATTTTTTTAATTTTTCTGAATGCCGATCAGAGTAATGGAATCCTTTCGACATCTGCCCCCACTAAACCTGCACATTGTCTCGATGGGCCATCCTGTAGCTCACACGAAGCAGCATCAAACTCTCTTGGAAAAAATGATTTACTAATTTTAATTAAATATATAAAAAAAAGCTTCTAAATGCAAGTAAAGATTATGATAGCAAAGAAAATCATCAAAATTTTGTAAATTTAAATTCAAAACCTTTTCGTTCAATGCATGAAGTTTTAAAGATAAGGTTTGGAAAATCCTATAATAGTCATTCAGATACTCTTGGTACTTACCTTTCTTTCAACCCTTTTCAAAAGTAATATTTATTTTATATAAGTGTTCCATCTTTTATCTCTTAGTCACCTGCCATAAGATACATCTAGCTAATTCTACCATAGCAGACCTCTACCTCATATAGCTCATAAATACATTTGAGAAGTGGTTTGGAGACCACAACTGATTCATGATAACTTTTTCTTTCTTTTTCTCATTTTTTTTACATGTCATAGCAACCATTAATGTACTGCTTTATGTATTTATCTTTTCTTTTTCTTTGAATCTTTTTTTTTTTTTAAGGAAAGGCTTAACCCTAATAAAAGTTATGGATCTACAGGCATGCTATAGTCTGAACTATGATCTCCTTAGCAAAATGTTTCCGAAATTAAGAGAGCCTACTTGTATAAAATATATTTACTTCTACTAAGAGTTCCAAGTCAAGTTTTACCTTCTCCTATCCTCATAACAATCATAAGTTCCTTAACTCTTACCTTTAACTCACATACACATCCCTACTTTGATTTCTAGTTCTTTATTTACATAATTTTAATAATTTACTTTTTATACGAGAAACATGTAACTTTTTAACTATGAAATTCATGAAAAAGAAATTCTATATTAAAAATAAAGAAAGATTAGAATTGTTTCACCTGATTAACATCATGCTTCATCTTCATTATCGTCATCCAAGAAGTCCTCATCTAACTCGTAGTCATTGCTTGACCTTCTTTTTAATAGCTTAATTCGTTTACCTGCAATTACATTTCTTAAGGGAGTCCCGTAAAGTTCTCGTAAAGTATATGTACCTGTATCAAACACAAAAACAACAACATATGGACCAAACCATCATTTAGTGATTTTTTTCTGTGCATCATATTGGGTTTCAAAGGTACTTTAATAAACGAGTACACAATCCCTACACTCTATTGATCGTGGTCTAAGTCGATGTCTCTTATCAAAGTAAATTTTATTCTTTAAATATGATGCTTTTAGTTTTTTAGTAGCTTCTTTCAAATTTTCCATACCTTGTTCTAATTGTTTAATTCTTAAATCCAATAAATCTTCTTGTGTTAAATTGTGTTCCCATTTTAAACTTATCCAATTTATTATCGAAGTGTGTATAGGAAAAATCAGCTTTTGACAATGCATGAGTTCAGACAGCATAAAGCTAATTGTTCTCGTGTATATCATCTTATCGGCCCATAAAACAAATGGTAGATATTTTGGCCATTGCCCAATATCTCCATTACATGCTTTTGAGATTGCCTTTACTATGGAATCATGACCTCGTTCAATCTTTCCATTGGCTTCAAGGTTGTAGGCTATCGTGAGAGACAAGTGAATTCGTTGGTGATCAAAGAACTCTATCGCCTCTTGGGCATCTAGCTGACCTTCATCTGCTACTATTTTCTAAACATATGCAAATCTAGATAAAACTTCTTCTAATAGAAATACACACACATTTTAAGTAGTATTAGATCAAAGTGGCTGACCTTCAACATGATTCGTTAAAACTTGATGTGCAAGGACTATATACCTTATGCCACTACTGCTTTTAGGCATAGTCACAAGGTCGATTATCCACTTGTAATGAAAACAAGGTGGATAGGTCGGATGTAGAGGGTCTCTATGTTTGACTCAGGAATGTACTTGGCATGTGGCACATGTGCTCACAACAACGTTTACAATTACATACATCTTTAGCCACCAATAACTTTCCCTAATATTTTCATACCTCGCTACAAACCCCTTATGACTAGCCCATAGGGTTTCATGCATATCCCTCATAACTTGCACATCTAAATTTCTTAATCCTAACACTCTTTGTGGATTTCTCACTTTTGCTTTAGCATATCCCCAAAGATATCCATCCTTCAAAAGAAGTTAGAATACTTCTTCTGATGTTCCAGAATCGACTTGTTGACTAGCTTGGGATAGGCTGAAATGTACTTAGATAGTAACCTATATCTTTCCATTCTCTCTCATGTTCATCTCTAAATTGCGCATACATAAAAGTAGATGATTCATAACTAATTAAGTTTATTTCTCTATCCATTACTTCTTCATCATCATCATCATCATAAAAGTGATCCATCTTAACATCGCAATATCAAGAGATGAAGAGTTAGCAATCATTCCTATTAATAGAAGACAATCACTTTCAACGATTACATTGGCTCCAATAAAATATTCGTAATCTCCTTTTAAGGTAGTAACTAATTCCCATATCTCTCTTCTAATCTGAGGATAATTTTTCTACGTATCATGCTAAATTCTCGCTCCAAAGCAAACTGCATATCTTTTCTCTTTCTCATTATCATGACAAATGGCCCAGCCTATACCAATTGGACTAGTATCAATGGTTACGATTACTGGCTTATTTTTTGAATTATCAATTCTTTTCAAGATTGGAGCATTGATAAGCAAGTGCTTCAGCCTTTTCATAGTTTTACTATGTTCCTCTATCCAAAAGAATTTCTTTTTCTTTCGTAACAAATCATGTAATGGGTTTGCAACATGAGAAAGTGAGGAATCCAAATTACATAAAAGACACATGCTCCTAAGAATCTCCTCACTTCACTAACATTGTTACACACCTCTGAGATTCTACTAATGGCATCAACTTTCTCTAGGTATGGCCTATGGCCATAATGCCCACATAAATGTCCAACAATCAAAACCTCGTTGATACCAAAAAGTGGATTTCTCTAAAGAGAAAGTCAATCCAACCTCCTCGAACCTTTGAAAGATTCTTTCACAATCCGAAATGTGGTTAGAAACAGACTTTCTACATCCAAATGAATCTAAAGTCACATCTTTTTTCCTTTCCACACACCTTTGATCGGAATATCATCGATAAAAGGCATACCCACTCTGGGAATGAACTCATGTAAGACCAGGTTCATAGCGTTCATCATGTGTGCCACGGAATTTGTTGCTCTTTGTGGTATGGTGTAGATACGCATTAAACCCAAGGGATTCTTCATCATGGTTATGTCTCTACATTCAATGGCTAATTGAAATTGGTCATATCCTGAGTATAGGTCTCCCATTTAATAGATGTAATAATGCTTCTGCAAACTCATCCACAATAGAACCTATTCCTACATTTCTAATAGTGACTTTGTTAACAGGTTGCAAATCCTATATAAAGCGTAGGTTTTCATTCTTTTTAGGTACCATGAACCACCTATTTAAGTATGGTGCTGATGATGGTTCTAAAATTCTCATGGAAATCTTCTCCTTTAACAATCCCATTAGCTCAGATAGGTGAGCCTTTGGGACTCAGGTATCGGCTGAACATTCCATGGAATATGTGGTATGGTAAGTATGATCATTGGAGCTACAAGCTTTGGATCAGCGCATCCTATTTCATTTAGGTCTAAGGAAAATGCTTTTCCATGGCATATGATCATTTTTCAAAATTGGCTTTGTTCACATTTTGAAAGAACTTCTTCTCCAAACTTTATACATTTCATAGTCTCCTCCGTAAATACATGTCCTATCTTAGATCGATCTCTAAGATCCTCAGAAGCGCATCAATTATCTCATAGCTCTCTTTAGGCAATGGATGGGCTACGGGTTTAATTTTCTTTTCAACTTTTTATATTTAGTATCAATCTTAACTTCATGTTCTAGAAAGAAATTAGCAATTAGCTCATATTCCTTAATAGATTCAAGAATGATAAGTCTTGATTCTAATTCTTCTTGAGGAGTATTTTCAAGTTCTTCTATCAAAGTAGAACTTCTTGAAATCTCAATCATACATTCAATATTTTCTTCAAGTGAAATTAATCCTAAGTTTTGAAAATACTTTTCATTTTTTTTTCTAAATTGATTTGTTAGTCTCTATTTTTTAACAAGATGTAGACTAGTAGTAGGCGTGCAAACTAAAACGTTTTCAAAACTATATACATCATCAGGCGAGACATCAAACCATTGTCCACTATTGTCTCATTGAGTAGTGGAATCTAGCAGAGATTCTGGTCATAATAGGCCCCAAATTCTCTTACATGTGGTGAATCTTCACATACATGTTTGTAAGAGTCAATGTTATTTCATAGATTTTTCCTATTTTTTGAATGATATGCACATATGATCATTACTTGCAAAGAATCCATTTGAGATTTAGAACGAATTCTTGCATATGCCGATCCATCATTCATAGCTTTCATTTCCGTTCTCATTTCTGCTATAAATGGTTATCTAAGAATTACTTCATAGGAGCAGTTGTCTTGTACAAAAAAGTGGAATTCTTCGTAGACACCACCTGTCATAATAGGTACATGTGTACATGCACCTAGCAAGCTCCCTGACCCATTGTCGATTGTTCTCATTCTCCAACCATGTTCTTTGTCAATGGGCCATCTAAATTTATCGAAGAAATTCTTTGATATTACATTTATCTTTGAGCCTAAATCCATCAAGGACAGAGCTAAACACAAAGCTTTCTCATCACCAATCCGAATTTTTACCTCTGTAGTTCCTCGTACCTAGAGGGTTGTATTGAATTGGCTTCCACCTTTCATCGTTTCATCATCACGTTGAATTGAACCCAAAAAGTTTCTGTTCACACTTCCTGTTGTAAATTCCTCTTCCTCATTACAACCCCTATCACGTAATGTGAACTCATTTATTGCTAAGATTTTCTCTACAACATCTTGCATATCATCAACCTGGGGCAGTGGAAACTATCTTCTTCTAATAATTCTTATAAAGCTATCCTTGAACTCGTGTTTTGCAATCGAAAACACTTGCTCAAGGGACATAGTGACTTGACTTTGTAGTAATATGTCATTAAGAATCTCTCTAGCATCATTCTTTTTCTTGAGCTCCAAGATCATAATTGATCTTGGAGTCTTCCTCACTTTCTTCTTTCCTTATTCCTTTCCTTGCTTCTAATCATCTTTTTTATCATTTTTATTATTTTGATTTTGATTATTTTCAATTATAGATTTCTTTCCCTCTTTCATAGTTTTCTTCTTTTCTCCTTTAGTTGGAGTATTTTGATTCTCTTGTGTTTGGGTATCCTCTTCTAATGGTTTCTTTCCTTCTTTAATTAATTTTCTTTTTTCTTCTTTAGATAGGTTTGCAGTATCCTCAAACTGCATTCTTTTTCCATTATTAATATTTCTCTTTTCATTCTCTAGTTTCTCTTCTTGTCATTCTTCTATCTCCTTCATCCACTTCATCTTGCATGTCATCCCATCTCCATTTCTTCTCATCATTGGCAATATGAGAGTATACAGAGGATTAGTCAACAGGATATTGCCATGCAGTTTCACGCATGATCTCATCTTTAGCTCTCACCAGTGCCTCGATAGAATAGGGATTTTGGTTTGCAGTAGAATGAGCCCCTTCATCTAATGGCTCTAGTCTAGCCACCAAGGTACTTGCAAATGCATTGGAAATAGTTAAGTTTTCATATAATTTCTTCATACCTCCTTGCCCAATTGACGGCCAAATGAAGTCACGTTCTAAAGTCACATAATTTTCTATCAACTTCAACTACAAGTTGATTATCCTTGGCCTACTTTAATTCATCACAGGCATATGCCATATGATCTTGATTTTCACACCACACACACCTTTTACTACCAAATCCTCTTTTATTAGTATTTCTTTGGAAAGTTGGTTGAGCAAGTGACTGAGTAGGAGGAATTGGCTAATAAACTCATTGAAGAGTAGTGATTTGTGGCATAGCAGGCTTTATTGGTGAAGCCATATTTGCTTGACCCAATCCACTACTACTACTAGCCCTAGGCTCATGCAAGCTCATGGAAAACACTTTATTGTTTAATTGTGCAACATCTTTGGAAAGAGATGCGTGCATATTCATTAAATTTTCCAATTGTTTGCACAAAATATCCAATTGAAATTCAATTGGAGTCTTAGGGGCAACTCCAACATTAGTCATAGCCACAATTGCAAGTATTAGCACATTAAATTGTCTTGTTGTAGGTAAGTTGCTAGGCTCAATAGAAATAGTTTTTTCATAAACTACAGATTTTCGTTGTCTAATTTGAGCAACATCCTCTATCTCACCTTTTACATTTTTCCAATCATCTATCAAACCATACCTTTTACCAGGCTCCTCTATTCTTCGCTCTACTTCAGCTCTATCATTCGGGCTTAATATCTTCATGAAGTGAATAATAAGCTCAGGATTTAATGCATTCCTATCTTCCTTAGGAATCTGAGCAAACCGTCTCATACACTCACCATGAAGATGAGTTAGAGACTCATTAGTCTTTAGGGAATTCATGCATCTCAAAAATCCTTCTTGACTGTGCTGACTAAAATCCTTAAGAAAGAACATTTTCTGAAGTTCTTTCCTAAAATCAGCCCAAGGTTTACTAGCATGCTCATGGATGCTTTTGAGAATGGATCTAGAGACAATGTGGCCGAAGTACTGTACTAGTACACTGTCAAGTAATCCTTGGATCTGCGCTTGCTCTTGGAACGCATTCAAATAATTAGAGATATTCAATCTAGTGGATTTACCCTTTTCACGTAGGATTGCTTGCATGGTCCATGCACCTTCTTTTTATATCATCATATCTCTAAACACTTCCTCTATCTTGTGTTCTTGATATTTCCTAGAATGGAGTATCAACTCTATAATAACAGGCTTTAATAATGCTCTAAATTGTCTAAAACTATCACTAGATGATAAAACTAGGAATTTAGCCTTTACTAAAACCTAGGATTTTCTACCTACTTTTCATTTCTCTTTTATCTTTCTTTACTTTCTCTTAACGTTTAATCAATTCCTTTCTAATAATATATATTTCAACTCTTATACTTTGGTCTTGAGTTTGTGTTTTCTTTTATCTTCTAAATTACTCTAGTCTGAATTTTTTTCTTTATAACATTTTGATTCTTTTACTCTTAATGAAAGTTTTTTTTTTATATTTGATTTTTGTAAATTTTCTTAATTTGTTTTCAAAGATTTTACAGAGTACTAATAAAAAACAAAAAATAACAGCAAGCAACTGAATAGAGAAACTAACACTATCTTTTTCTAAAATGAAATAATAAGAACAGAAATCCTTTCTTGCAATAAATGCAAATAAAGTGAATTCTAATGCAAGTTATAAAGCACTCTTTTTATGAAAAATAATAGACCTATGATCTCATGTACAGTAACTATCCTTATAATGCAAGGTAAAACAAAAACAGTCTTTTTATGTTTTTTGTGATTTGCAAATGCAAGTGCAATGACTATCTTTCCTGATGCAATGTGAAATGAAAATAGTCCTTTCTTGTTCAGCAAGTGCAAGTGGTGTATGTACATTTTTTTATTAAGAACTTTAATAACTATAACCTTTATGTTTGTTGTAGCAGAAGCTTAATCGTTTAAAATTAATTGCTAAATACAAACTTTCTTCTTGTCTTATGTGGCTTATCCTTCATAATGGAGTCTGGATAGGTGATCAAGCCAGGAGAATTGGGATCAGTGATGGTAGTTATGTGTTCTGTGGCTCTATGAAGGCTACGTCACACCTATTCTTTGAATGCAAACCTGCTCAGCACTTTTGGACTTACATTTACCAGTTTTGCACAAGGAAGGGGATGAAACTCATATACCAAGAAGTTATGCTGGGCATCTACTCGAGATTTGATTTTTTGCTATGGAACTTATGGGGAGGAAGCACTTTGTGGGCTATTTGGAAATCGAGGAACACGCTTGTCCACAATGGGAATTTCTCTACCAATCTGTATTCCTTGAACAATTCCATTGCTATCCTGGGTGAATTGAGTCTGACCTGTATCCAAGAGGTTCCAAATGATATCTTCTCTCTGACCAGTCATCTTGCCTCTTATCCCCCTGCAAAGTGGAGAGAATCCTTCATGAAACTATATTTTAACATCAGGTTTGAAATGATGTCATGTATCTAATGTCTTGAAAGGTGTGGGCTTATCTTTGTTATCTTCCCTGTTTGGGCCTATCCTTGTAATCTTCCTTGTGCTTCATTTTGCTTCCTCAAAGGACTATGTAGTGGTTGTGGACTCGTTGTAATTTTTGTTCTTGAGCCCCTGCTGGGGTCTGGGGGTATCCTTCCCTTTGTAGGAACATACTTTCCATCACTAATCTAATTCTTCCTGTTCTCTCGAAAAAAAAGCTTTCTTCTTATCGATGGGTTGGGGGGGGGAGTCTCCAGGTTGTGATCGAGCCCATAACAATAAATCACATCTAACAACCTAAGCACACGAATGTCACGCTTTCACCTTACATTCACCAAATGTTAAGGGGCATGACTGGAGACCACTGGGTGGATCTGCCTTGAATTTGCTTTGGTCCCCCTACGTGACTACATGTAGGGTGTTTGCTCACTCTCACTTACATCAAGAGATGTGATCTAGTTTAATGAAGTGCTACTATGACCATATGGCAATGCGGCTTGATACCTAGGTAGGCCATCCTCGTATGATTATGAGACTAAGGTTTCGCTAGTAATGCAATCTTTTATGAATTCTTCAACAAGGATAGTTGTGTTTTCAGATCTATTAAGGATACTACGTACTAAAATAGATGTATCATAAGAATCACCGTCATCCATTAAGAGATTAGGTACTTAGACAAGTGAATAATATATTCAGAACAAGGGAAAGATGGGTAAACAAAGGGACATGATTATGATAAAAGTAATCCTATACAAAAGAGAAATGTTTTTATACAATTTTTAGGTGATAAAACTACCAATTTAATCTAGAATATAGTAAACTCTATACAAATACTCTAATGCAAATTTCTAATACAAGATTAAGCTTAAAATTTGATGTAGAAAAAGTGAAAGAAGTAGCACATAACTCCAATCTTCAGATCTCAATTGCTCCTAAGTACTCATCAATGCTCTGGAAAGAAAATCATTATCAAGCAGTATGTATTTTTATAAAAAATTAAACACTCATGTTTTTCATTAACTACATTCATTTTTTGTTCTTATGCATAAAGATTTTTCATTTAAATATATTTATATATACCTTTGCATACATACTTTTTCATATCCACATGTAGACATTCATGCATTTACTTTTATTCATGTACTTATGCTTGTGTACTCTCATTCATTCATTCGCATATATTCATATTCATTCATTCATACTTATGTGTTTGTATAATAACATGTTTGCTAATATTGATGCTCACATTCCTATATGTATATACTCATATTCATGTATGCATTCTCAAGCATGTAAACATACACATGCACTAATTGCTTGCATACATTCTCATTCTTACATATCATATCCATTCATGCACACTCATGTAGCACATATACATGCACATGGTGTTGGGACTCAAGGTCAAGCATAAAACATGGAGGCATATCAAAGAAGTGGACATAGAAGAAGAGAGAGAAAGTAAGGAGCTCTAAGAAGTGTATGTCAAATTTTCAGAAGAATCCCCTACAAAAATAGTGATTTTCATCACTAAAAACCATTGTAAATACCATTTTCTATCTTTATAACTCCATTTTGTTCAAGCCGAGGAGTCCTCGAGCTTGAGGAGTATTAGAAGTACCATCGTACAAATTTTCATAATTTTTAGACTTCGTTTGAGCCCTCAAATAAGCCCTGGAACCTAATTTTTAACTAGGCCGGACACTAGGTCTGGACAGGGCCAAAACTACTCAAAAAACTATAAAAAGAGCTAGAGAGCTCATTTTTGGGGTTAGCTTGTTAGAGAATAGAGCTTTTGTAAGAGAACCCTTTTTCAATCAAAGCTTTCCATTGTTCCTCTCTTTGATCTTACCTTGTGCGTGTGTGTGTGTATGTGTGTGCATGTTTGTGTGCTTTCACTCATTCACTTGTGCCTTCACTTGCTCATGGTCTTCATACCGGTCCTCACGTCTCCGCGGATTGACAAGTAAAGGAGGTGGTGCTTACGCTTGAGCTACACCAAATTTTGGCGCCGTTGCTGGGGAGAGAGCTTCGACGATGAGCGTTGTGATGGTAAGATCGTAGATTTGCGACGTTGGAAGGTAAAAAAAACTGTCATTTTTGTTCATTTTCTGATTTTTCTTCTTCATCTTCATCATCATCATCATCTCCATCTTCTTCCATCTTCTTCTTCATAGAAATTTCTTGTTTTTTTAGTGCATTTGTGCCATTTTCATACCATTTTTCATGCATTATTGTGTGAGAAGGAGTTAGGAGGTGCAAGGGAGAGCAAGCGCTGTGTTTTTTCATGATTTTCTGCACCTACGGAGCTCGCCATTGTTCAATGCTTAGAAATTTGAGTTTCCTGCCAAAAAACACGATTCTGTGAAAAATTCAAATTTTTTTGAAAAATCACGATTTTCTATTTCCCGCCTAAAAACCCTCTGAAGGAAACACGATTCTGAGGTCATTCTCAGAATCGCAATTCTGTGGTTGTGCTTAAAATCGCGATTCTCACAAATCACTTCTGTGGTTGTGCTCAAAATCGCGATTCTCTAAACTTTTGGAAACCACGATTCTCTGAGACAAAATCGCGATTCTCTAGAACACGATTCTCTAGAACACGATTCTCTAAAACATGATTCTCTAAAACACGATTCTCTATTGGCAATCGCGATTTTCATGTCAAAAACACGATTCTGTGAAAACACGATTCTATGAAAAGACGATTCTCTGTTGGCAATCGCGATTTTCAAAAACTTGATCCTCTGCTCGAAATCGCGATTCTCAAAAACACGATTCTCTGCTCAAAATCGCGATTCTCACAAATCACGATTTTCAGCCAAAAACACGATTTTGTGAAAACACGATTCCCAAGGTACAAAATCGCGATTCTTTGATTTCACACAATCGCGATTCTCTTGGTTTCAGAGGATCGCGATTCTCTTGGTTTCTCAGGATCGCGATTCTCTAATTTCATAGCATCACGATTCTCTGATTTCACAGCATCCCGATTCTCTTGAAGTTCACAACATCGCGATTCTCTTGAAGTTCATAGCATCGCGATTCTCTTGATGTTCACAAAATCGCAATTCTCTTGATGTTCACAAAATAGCGATTCTCTTGATGTTCACAAAATCGCGATTCTCTTGAAGTTCACAAAATCATGATTCTCTTGATTTCACAAAATCGTGATTTTTTCCAAAAGGTCCTGTTTGCCTGTTTTGACCCCCAGGAGCCTGATTTGACATAATGTTTTCATCCAAAGTCCATTTTTTGAGTTATATAGTTCGTTGGAAAGCTCGTTTCGAATCCTACATGGTCTCAACTGTTTTTATAAGAATAACGTGTTGATTTTCAGATGGGATAATTTGAATTTGACCCTCAAGTGAGACTAGGAACCCAAGGGAACTCCAAAGGATTTTTCAACCATACCAAGGTGAAATTTTGGACTCTTAACCAAAGCTTATGAACCTGAGATCTAGTAGACACCTAGGCAAGGATAGACAAAGCATTAGATCTTCTCAATCTACTGTCAACCATACAGCTAAGTCTTGGGCACAACAACTAAGTGGTTGTCCTTACGTACTACACTCAGATACAAGTGACTCAAAAATGTCTTTTAGCATGGGGAAACCTGCAGGTAGCTCAGGAACTGCCCATCTACAAACACCAAAAGGTCCCTATAATACACAATTGGAATATATTCGGACCAATCAATTAGGTGCTCGCATCTATGAGGATGGCCTGAGGCGATCAGTGGTCCAACTCAAAAATCCTGATCAACTCTTTGGACTTGAACACCCGGTGGTCAAGTTCGAAGAGGGTTCATACATTGATAAGGAAGGAACCATGTATGTGGTCACCAACCTACCAGATAGGACTGATGAGTTTGGAAATGTCATTCCTAAGAATGAGATAGGAGACCTAGAACAAGGAAATGTAGGACAAGGCCCCCAGACTCCTAGAGGTAAGTCAGTTTTGACCAAAGTGATCACTCCAGATTGGATCCCTCAAGACAACAAAAGCATAACCTAGCCAATTGGGCATAGTCATCATCTACGAGTTCAAGGACCTAGAGATACTAGGAAAAGTTGTCTACTTGGATAACACATCAGAGAAAGTGTTCTTGGTAACAGAACATGATAGACATGCATATACTTGGAAGAGTGAATTGATTTTCCCTCCATCAAGATCCAATGCTTCCCATAGCCTCCAAGGAGTAGGATCATCCCAAGCTCATGAAGCCCAGAGAGAAAGAACTAGAGAGAGACCTAAGGTAAGTTTTGCACACAGGGTGGGTAGAAATAGAGCACACCACTTAGGGTCACCACCAAGGTCAATTTGAAGGATTACACCTTCAGAGATGTTTACCACCCTTACAGTGGAATTCTATCCACAAAGCAAAAGAAGATTCTATCTCTGTGCATTCTGAAAGTTCACCTGATCCATCATGGCTGCATGAAGATACTCATTTGTGGATGTGCAAGGTCGTAGAGGAAGGAAAAACGTTTAAAGGCAAGAGAAGAAGGAACTTCGCCAGGAGATAGACCAATTAAAGACCCAGCCTATACATTGATGATCTTTCCAGATGAGGAATTTGAGCCTCATGGCTGGCCAGAAATCTTAGCCACCATGGACATTGCTGTCAATGAAGAACAATGGACACCTCATTGTGATGAGGAGGGTTATGATATCTCAGTGTTCATGTGTCAGCCCTTTCTAGAAGAATGTGACCCTAGTGATGTCATAGAAGAAGAAGAGAATGACGATGATCTAGAGTCCATTGTGATGGATAGTTGCTTTAACTCAGAGAAGCACTTTTTAGAAGATGTAGGCGTGTTTAACCAGAAATAAGAAGAACCTCTCACAAGCATTAAAACGGTAAATTCAAAGGATGGAAGTGAGAGCAATCAAAATAAAAAGAAAAGAAAAGCAATGAAACACGAAGAGGAGGAATCATTGTTTGAAGTACCAGAAAACTTCAAGAAATATGAAGTTGACGACCGCAGAATTTTGGTACGAATGCCTAAGAGAGAGGCCATCAAAGGAGAATCATATGATAATAAAGAAAAGACCAAGGAAATTATAGTGACCATTGAAGAGAACGAAGAGAGATGCACACATATAGGAGATGACCTAAGTGCAAGAGAAGAAATGGAGCTCGTAGCTCTATTAAGGGAATATAGGGATGTGTTTGCCTGGCACTATAGAGACTTGACAGGGGTAGATCCAAGAATTTTCTCTCATACTATCCCCATGACTGCTGATGCCAAGCCCACCAAACAGAAGCCCTACACATATAATGATACATATGCAGCCAAAATAAAAGAACAAATTGATAGGTTGATTGAAACTGGATTCATCTATGAGATTGAGCATACTGAATGGGTGTCCCCCATTGTAGTGGTGCCCAAGAAAAATGGGAATTTGCGAGTGTGTATTAACCTTAAAAAAGTTAATGCTGCTACAATCAGAGATAGTTATCCACTTCCAATCAAGAAACACCTATTGGGGCGTGTTGCAGGCAAGGAAGTTTATAGCTTCCTTAATGGATTTTCAGGTTACAATCAAGTAGCCATTTCCCCAGAAGATCAACACAAAACAGCTTTTGCCACAGAGTGGGGAATCTTTGCATTTCGTGTGATGCCATTTGGGCTCACCAATGCACCTACAACATTCCAAAGGCTCATGTGTCATGTCTTCAAAGAGTTCTTGCGAAAGAGCTTAGAAGTGTATGTCGATGATTTATGTGCTCATTCCCAAGAAAGAAAATTTCACATCCCTAAGCTCAAACGAATCTTCAACAAGTGTAGAGAATATCGAGTGTGTCTGAACCCAGAAAAGTGTGTGTTCATGGTCCATCAAGGTAAAATCTTACGTCATATTGTTTCTAAGAATGGAATCTCAACAGATGAAGATAAGGTATGAGCCATAGCAGAGCTGCCAAGGCCAAGCAATGTTAAAGAGGTACAAGCCTTTATGGGCCATTGTGGATATTACCGTAGGTTTATCCACATGTACGCGATCACAGCTAGACCCCTTTATGCCTTGTTGTCTAATTTTGAGTGGAACGACGAATGCAAGAATTCGTTTGTGCACAGCACCAATACTGACCACTCCTGATTGGAATAAACCATTCCATGTCCATGTGGATGCATCCAATCACACCATAGGATGTGTGCTAGCATAACCGACAAGAGAAGGAAACTTAGATTTGCCCATAGCATATGCTAGTAGACAGCTCACACAGCTGAACGAAACTATACCACAACTCAGCGAGAGGGCTTAGGCATGGTATATGCTGTGAAGAGGTTTAGACACTATTTATTGGCCAACAAGTTCAAGTTTTTTACCGATCATCAAGCTTTGTTATATTTGGTCAATAAACCTTGCAATATTGGGCGCTTAGTAAGATGGTTCCTCTTACTAATGGAATATGACTTTGAAGTTGTTGTCAGGAAAGGTAGAACCCACCTTAGGGCAGATCACCTTTCTCGCATCACTTCAGGAGAGTCACCTCAAGGAGTGTCAGATGACCTACCTGACGCTTATCTGTTCAATTTGGAGGTTGTTCCTGAATGGGCAAATAAGTTGGTACCAGTCCCAACCTTCGGCCCTGCAAATATGAATGTGAAAACATCACAAGAAGAAATTGTAAAATCACAAAAATATCACATATTGGTAGGAAGCATGTACAAACAAGATACTGAGGGTGTATTAGCTTGTTGTGTTGAGGACGATGAACATAGTAGTTGGTTGCAACAAGCTTATGAAGGATTGCTAGGAAATCATTATTCTAAACAGCGCACATTGCAGAATCTAAAACGTTTAGGAGTGTATTGGCCTATCATGGACAAAGGAATTCATGAGTGGATTAAGAATTGTCCAGTGTGCCAAGAAAAACCCCTAGTGGAGCATGCAACCCTTTATCAAGTGTCACTAATTCCGGATTGGAGCGCTCCATTGGTTGAATTTATGAGATCGGGAAGATTACCCAAAGAGGCTAGTCTAGCAAGAAGACGAAGCATGGAGCTAGAAGCTCAAGGCGATGCCTTAGTAGGAGACAACCTATACCGAAGAGGCAAAGATGGTTACTTAAGACTGTGCGTTCATAAATCAGACTATTTAAAGGTCTTAGAGACTGCACACAGTAGTGTTGCAAGTGGACAATTCGGTCCTGATCGAGTAATCAAGACCATTCTATTCTCAGGACTTTGGTGGCCCACTCTTCATATGGATGCTCATACCTATGTGAAGAAACGTGACACATGCCAATGTGCACAATATCCAGTTAGAAAAGACGAGATGCCTTTGAGGCCAATGATGGGAGGGCGTGCATTTTCGAAGTGGGGCATAGACTTCATAGGTCCTATTAACCCCCTAGCTAGAAACTCCCATGCATAGTATATTATTGTAGCCACAGATTACCTTACAAAGTGGGTAGAAGTGAAAGCCACAACAAAGAATGATGCTCAAACTACGGCTAAGTTCTTATTCCAGAATGTGTTCACGAGATATGGGCTACCAATAGAGTTATTGAGCGATAGAGGCAAACACTTCTTGAATGAGGTCATTGAAAATCTTCCCCAAGAATTCTTGGTGATACATAATAAGTCTGCCCCTTATAACCCACAAGCTAACGGACAAGCCGAGAGCACCAATAAGATCCTCTGTAATGTATTTACAAAACTGGTAAATAATAAACGCTCTATTGGGACAAACAACTTCATCATGTTGTTTGGGCTTATCGAGTTGCCTACAAAACGGTACTCAACACCACCCCATAGATGATCTTCGGGCAGAATGTTGTTCTACCATTGGACTTCCTCATCCCAGCCTTAAAGGTAGCACAAGAGCATGAGTGGAATGGACATGAGTTGTCTTCTAGGATCTTTGATCTAGAACGCTTAGGTGAGACAAGGCTACAAGCGGTAGCAGGCATCTACGCTGCGAAGAAAAGGCAAAAGGCATACTTTGATGCACACACCAAGGATAAAGGATTGAAAGAGGGAGACCTAGTGCTCGTTTATATGCTAAAGCAACATGCCAGTAAGTTGGAAAAAAGAGGATACGGACCCATGATCATTAATAGAATTTCCACTAGTGGTGCAGTTCAGTTGGCCACTTTAGAAGGAGATATCTTGCCAAACTATATTAGTGGATGTAGAGTCAAGTTATACCAAGAACCTCTTATAGAGGATATGCTTACGAGACTCAATACTGCTAAGAAGCGAAAAGAAGAGGAGTTAAGGGTGAGAGAAGAAGCACAAGCAGAGGCTAGAGAGCACATAAGGCGAAATAAGTTAAGGCGACTAGGCCTAGATGTCAACTCAAAAGCCCCAAAATATCACATGGATATGTGCCAAAAATCAGGCATAGCGACTTCTCAAGTCATTGACCGACGTCCCTTTGTGACCATAGAGATAGGACAAGGAAAGTGTGCAAGGAGTGTGAAAGCATTGATTGACTCAAGTGCAGCAAGTAGTGCAGTTAGACTGTCCTAGTGCCAAGACTTGCAATTGAACATCAATCCCATAGAAGCTTATCTCATAGGGTTGGGAGGTGTGGAAACCCCTTGTTTGGGCGAGGTGGAACTTCCTATCTACCTTCAAGACGTTCCAATGAAAGTTAAAGTGCTAGTGTGTCAAGATGAAAACCTTACAGAACCACTTCTCTTGGGTCAAGGTTGGATCTATGACCATGCTGTTAACTTAAACCTAAGAAGCCAAATCCTTCAAGTTTGGGTACATGAACAATGCATCACATTAGAATTAGAGAACTACATGCTCACAGATCATGGCACCACACACTCTCTTAGTTCCTCTAAGACTAATCTTCACGAGCAAGATGTTGTATGTGTCAAAAGCTCTATGATCCAGAAGGACTCAATCATGGAAGGACAATCGCAAAGGCAAGAAAACCCTCCTTCTTTTTTGAAGAGTCAAGCATCCATAGTAGTTCAACCTAAGAAGCAAGCACAAAAATTCAAGACAATTGCTATAGCAAATAGAAAGTCACCATTCACCAAGAAAGCAGTTCTGGGCTTGAGGCAGATCTGGGTACGCAAAGGAGAGCAACCACCAGCCTTGCCCCCACAAACCCCACCCAGGCAAGCCAACCAGACCAAAGGACGAAGGAAGAAGCTCGAACAAGCTCAACCACAAGGTCTCAAACAAATTTGGGTGCCTAAAAAATTAGCTAGAGCTCAACAAGGACAATTACAAATATGGGTACCCAAGAAACTACTACATACACAAAAACCTATGCTCTCCCACATGAGAAAAGTCTCAACAAAGAAGCCAAAGGGAACCAAGGGTCCGAACCCAACACCAAGACCAAAAGTAGACCAACTCACCTCTTCAACAAGAGTCCGAAGAAGTGTAAAAAGGATATGGGTTTGGAAGCCAAAAGTACAAGTAGCCTCCACCGAACCAAAGCACCAACCACACTGGATACCACAGTTCAGAAAGCATCCAAAGAGGAAGACGCCTGAAGTGATCTCTACAGTGCCAAATACTGTTCTAAAATGGACTCCAATAAGGAGGATTACATCAGTCCGAGACTCAATGGATACCTCCATCAAGGTCGGCATCAACCTCTGCAAATAACATCGAAAGCCTCGAGGAGCGACAACCATGTGCTCCTTGCACAACCTTGTCTGTTGCACCATTTAGGTCATGCATTTCCAAAGTATGCATTAATATAGGGCCACATTACATGGCCGTGCATAGACACAATTGAGAGTCCCATGCACGAGAGCACTTTGACACATATAAACCATTTTTTGATACTAATCTTTGTCTTCTTGTTTTGTGACATTGTTCCTCTTATAAAAAAAAAAGAACTTGTTCCCAGGTTTCGCTCATGAAACATGAATGAGTCATGCTTAGTTGAAGATTGAACCTTCGATTACTGGGCATTTATCAGTTTGGATAGAAGTGTGTCTCAGCTAGCAGATGATATAATTGCTGCCTTATCTGACAGATGTCGAGAACTTGGCATGAACATGGCATCCACAACTATGGTTTCCTCTTACTATGGTAGGAGTAAAGAGCTTGAAGGTCTACAACTTGAGTGATGCTTAACAAGTGCATGTATGAGAGCATCCAGGGAGATATCTGCAAGGGGTAGTTCTAGTAACCTGCAAATCTTTGTATGTATACTGGATAAGAAGAATCCTGCTTATGGTGCGCTAAAGAGAATATGTGAAACTAAGCTTGGTGTAGTTATCAAATGTTGTTTGTCAAGGAATATAAAGAAATTCAATTCTTTGAATTTGGCAAATGAGGCTTTGAAAAGAGGAGACAGGATCAGCCACTCAAAAGATCTCATCAGTGGACCATCAACATGGACATTCATCAACAATGTTCCATTGCAAAGGCCAAGTGTACAACACGAAGAGATGAACATCGATCGACCTTCTCCATGGTAAGTATCTTTACTTTGAAAACATCATAACCATGATAGCTTAGGAGACCTCTTCGTCGGCATACCCTTGAGCACTTAGCTCAAGAACACCAATTTTTGCACCATAGTTCTTCCAATGCATCTTCCAAGTAAGCATGCATAGGGCTACCTTACAAGGCCATGCACAAGGCACATACTTTCCTCAACCCATGCACGAACTCATTTACCCATCAATCATTATGGGTACTTGGCATGATTACTATGAACATCATCTTAACAAGATCTAGAGGCCATCAATGGCGACTCACAACGACATAATCATGCTGGAATCCAAGGAAGGAGCGCATATCAAGGGACAACAACTTCCAAAGGCTTTTAGTGACAAATGAAGAATCGGACAACCAACCCTGCCACATTTGGAAGGAAGACGGCTCTTGTTCCTACCGAACAGCCACTACCTCTCAAAGAACAACTTGGAACAACCACTACAACAAGGGTCTGTCGGGGACGACAGACTCGAGAGGGGGGGAGTGTTGGAACTCAAGGTCAAGCATAAAACATGGAGGCATATCAAAGAAGTGGACATAGAAACATGGAGGCATATCAAAGAAGTGGACATACATGTTGGGCTGGAACTGTTTTGTAGCTTGTGTAGGATTTCCAATCTCATCAATGCTTATGACTCTACATTTTCATTGTACGAGGAAGATAAGTCTAGATTTAGCATTTCCAGAATCTCTCAAGAAAGTCGCTAAGTTGCTATTCTTGGCTACGTTCTGCAATTCGTCATGAGGAACAACATGTCTGGTTGGGAGTTCCAAGACCCCACCATTTATTCAGAATGTTATACGGATATCAATAGTAGCATGCAAAGGACAATGAGCATCCGTTTGATTACTAGAATGTTTTTTGTTACGATACAGGACAGAGTTGTCTCCATGGTGACATGTTCCTCGACCACTATACTCCTCTTTCATTTTGGGAGGTCCTATGGATCACATGGATAGAATTGGTGAAGATAATAAGCATGCATTGCAGTTGTATTGTTAGAATGTTCAGTACTTACATTGCATTCACCATGATCCTTCTTAGGATTAACTCTGTAGATGTTATTCATGGCAGCTCTTTGGCTAAGATCACAAAGGTCGCCCCCTTCCAGGATATGGGGCTCATGTCGCTCTATCCACTCAAGGATATATTGTTGTACCGAATATTGCTTCGTACGATTGTTAATCATGTTTTGATTATTGTCCCATTAAACTCGATCCAAGGCAATTCCAACGTCTGAACGCTATCATAAAGCATGAGCACAAGTTCTTCACAGCCAATAGTAAGTATACGGTAAAAGGAAGTCTAATCAATTCGATTGTTGCATAAGATAACGCTAAAGAGCCAGAGAAACAACAGGGTAAACATGTATTTTCATAGGTTATAGCTTATGGGTTCTAGATTAGTCATGGTCAGTTTGGGTACAAAGAGTCCTTCCCCAGTGAAATCAAAATATAAAGGGAAGGAAACTCTTGAATAATAAAAGTGACTAAGATATAATAAACACCGAATACTAATCTTTTATATTTCAGAAGGGTCTTACCTTCAATATTTGGCACTCGATACTAATGTAGCCGTTAGCAGAAGTATATGGTATACCTAAAGAGAGAATGGATAGATATGCCGTTATAGGGGCAATAGTTGAAACTGTATATATGTACGTATGTAAGTAAATACGTAGTCATGCATTTATAATCATGGATGTAATCGTACATGTATGTATGTATATATCTCTCTGTTATATATATATATATATATATATATATATATATATATATATATATATATATATATATATATATATATATATATATATATGTGTGTATGTGTGTGTGTGTGTGTGTATGAAGGCAAGGAAACTCTTGAATAACAAAAGTGACTAAGATCATATAGAAGTGAAATGCAGTGTAAAACGATCATATTCAAAACAGTTATTTCAAGAACCACGGTTGCAGTCGTTACAGTAGGAATCGAAAATGGATATACATTGACATAATTTAAGGATGTGAAATGCACAAATAGACTAGAGATGAGAAACAGCAGGTCTCGTTGAATCTTCCATATGACAATGACCATCCTTGCGATTACTCTCCGTAGAGTGTTTGTCGTTACATGTTCCTCGAACGCTGTAATCCCGCACTGCAGTTGTATTAGAATGTTCCATACTTGCATTGTATTAACTGTACCGAGCATTGCTCAGTATAGTCGTTAATATCATTCTGTTGTAATACCTGCAGAAATGTCTGTAAACAATCCAATGGCTAGTGGCATATTCTGCATTGCACATACCTCCAAGAACAATACAGGACAGAGTTGTCTACATGATGGCATGTTCCTTGACAACTATATTCCTCTATCATTTTGAGAGGTCCTCACCATTTTCATGTGCAGTAGCACGTGGATCATATGGATAGATATGGTGAAGATAATGAGCTGCCATTGCAGTTGTATCCTAAGAATGTTCCGTACTTACATTGCATTTACCATGATCCTTCTCAGGATTAACATTGTAGATGTTAATCATGGCAGTTATTTGGCTAAGATCACAAAGGTCGTCCCCTTCCGGAATATGGGGCTCATGTCGGTCTACACACTCATGGATCTATTTTTGTACCGAATATTGCTCAGTATGATTGTTAATGGAGGAAGGTCATAGTTACAAGATTAAAGTATTTTCGACAATATGATTGAAAATCATGTTTAGGCTATTGTCCCATTAAACTCGATCCAAGGCAATTCAAAAGTTTGAACGCTATCATAAAGCATGAGACACAAGTTCTTCACAGCCAATATAAAGTATACGGAGAAAGGAAGAACCAGTGAAACTGCTAAAGAATCAGTGAAATAGTTAAGGCACACTATGCTGTCAAACCATAAACGTTTAGGTGCAATAAATCCTCAACATAAGCTAGTACAACAGGGTAAACATGCGTTTTCATAGGTCATAGCTTATGGGTTCCAGAATAGTTGTGGTCGGTTTGGGCAGAAAGAGTCCCTCCCCATTGAAAACAAAATATGAAGGGAAGGAAACTATTGAATCCTAATCTTGTATACTTTAGAAGTGTCTTAGCTTTAATATTTGGCACTCAAAATTCATGTAGCCGTAAGCAGAAATATATCGTATTCCTCAAGAGAGAATGGATTGACATGCCATTATGGGGTAATAGTTAAAACTTTACATATGTATGTATGCAAGTATATACGTATTCATGTATTGATATATTGATGTAATCGTACATGTATGTATGTTTGTATGTACGTATGTATCTCTCTCTTTCTCTCTATCTCTCTCCAAACATCACCCTCTATATATATTTGTATCTTCAAGTTTGCGTGAAGAACGTTATTTGTATCCTCACATGTATTCTAATAGAAAACTCAGAAAAATAATTGCGTAAGAAGATAATAACAAGAAATTGAAAGATATTCTTACTGATCGTAGTCCAGCGCACATGATACCCTCCGTATTTAAAGAGTAAAATTGAAAGCAGTAATACCATCTTGAGTCACTCTCATTGATTGGGGCCACATATATTGATCGACTCCATGACCAAGTGGATAATGCTTCAACGACTGAAGTTATATTGATTTAAGTTCGGCTGCTGGTCGAAAAACTTAAGAATAAGCGGCAGTGTAAAATGATCATATAGATGTGAAATGGAGTCTATGACGATCATATACAAAACAATTATGTCAGGCACCATGGTTGCAGTCGTTACATGATATACTTTAAGGATGTGAAATGCACAAATAGACTGGAAATGGAGCTTAAAGCTTGGAACTCTCCGTAAAGTGATTGTATATGAATAGTGGTAGCTTATCAGACATAATTAAGAGATATAATTAAAATAGTGCAAGATAGAATTGTGGATAATGCCTGAAGCATACGATTACTCGCTCAAGTTTCTCACGGAAGGAACAATGACCTTCTGCTAAAGATTTTCTATCAAAAGCACATTAACCATAACTAGAAGCACATAGGACTGTAATATGAAGCGAACAGAACGAACCAATGTGTTAATGTCAAGAACGGAAGGTATCTAGTCTAACAGTGCATTATTAACTAACGCTTACGAATCCTTTTCATTAGTACGTGGAGAGTCAAACAGTGTGTGAAGAGTCAAGAACAGAAATCCAACAAGAAATCTAACGCTCTTCACATTGCTCTGGAATGACCATTCATGGATTCCCCGGCAAGCACAAGAAGATTTGAAACATATACGTTAATCATCTCAGAAAATATAACTCTTTTGACTGTTATAGAAGTTCAACGGAAGCGATACATGTTAGTAACTGGGTACATCATCCTTCATTGAATCCAATGAATAAATTCATCAAGGGATAGGTTGCTAGCTCACTAGTGCGGAAGTACGTAGAAAGCTGGGCCCGAACCATTTTGCAGCCTGAGTAGGATTTACAATTTCCTCAATGCATATGACCTCATTTTCAGTGTACGAGGAAGATGAGTAAGTTTCATGTTCAGAATCGCTCAAAGTACTTTGAATCGTTGAGCTGCTGTTCATGTCTACGTCCTGCCATTCATCATGAGAAGCAGCAGGTCTCGTTGAATCTTCCAAGGTCCCACCAATTACTAGGGGTGTTATAGGGTTATCTGTAGTAGCATCCATAGGACAATGACCATCCCTGCCATTACTCTCCGTAGAATGTTTGTCGTTACCATACGTGACACAGCTGTTCGCATGATGACGTGTTCCTCGAACACTGTAATCCTCACCATTATCATGTGGATAGAATTGATGAAGATAATGAGCAGGCATTGCAGTTGTATTAGAATGTTCCATACTTACAGTGCGTTTTCCCCGATCGTTCTCAGGATTAACTTTGTACATGTTAATCGTGGCAGTTATTTGGCTACGATCACAAAGGTCGCCCCCTTTCGGGATACAGGGCTCATGTTGCCTTACAGATTCATGGATATATTGCTGTGCCAAACATTGCTCAGTATAGTCGTAAGTATCATGCCGTTGTAATACCTGCAGAAATGCCTGATGTCCATGGACGTATCCGTAGGCCATAGCACATGCTGTAAACCATCTGATCTGCTTGTGTCTGTCCTCGCCAATGGCTAGTGGCATATGAGTCAGCAACATTTCCTCATGGCGTATGTGTTCCCTGTTCTGCATACCAGATACCTTAGAAAAAGGAAACGGCTGTTGGCTGCAATCCAGGGAAAATACATCCGCAGATACTGGGCAACTTGATGTGTGTGTTGTCATCCGCGGTTTCCACCCTTCTACACACAGATCGACCGAAGAGCAACGCCCCCCATTGCTTGACTCCTGTGGCGCTCCTTGAACAAGGAATTCGTCGCGGGCCGAAACCATTTTCTTGTGGCCGACCTTTTGAAATCGAAAGACGCTGCCGACAAAGGATGTGGCGGACCCAAAGCCGATGAAGGCGACCACGGGGATGCCGGCACTAAGCGAGATATTGATCGAGAGGATCTGCGGTGTTGCATAGTCGTTGCAGCAGGGTGCTGGGAAGGGACGTGAACTTTGGTTTGCGTATCTTACGTACAGAATTTTCAGAGGAGCTTTTTTCCGCGAACAGTTTCTAGCACTTTGTTGATGCAAAGATCCGAAGGTGGAGCAGAAGACGAACAGGTGTAAGGCGACGTGTGGAACAGATCTATGCCCAGAACGTCCAGTCGGAGCTCATAAGGGGTGTTCTCCTGCCTCAGCCGTGTCAGGCGCTCGACACGACGGCTCTGCATCTGAATGCATCATATCGCAGAGTTATGGTTGTCATCAACTCTGCTTTGAACTACCAAGCGAATGAGCGCTCTCAAAAAGAGAACCGCGAGAGGTTAATAATGTGAATCCTCCGGGAGAGGCTAATAATATGAGTCTTCCGGGACGAACACCGAAAGCATTGCACACTCGACACGTGGCATCCATTGTTTCTTGCTTTTGTGATTCCTGCTAACATGGTTTTTGTTTTTCTTTTCTGCGAAAATAAAACAATGTTGTTCGATATCTTTTTTTTTAAAGAGATTTGATAGTAAACTAGGTTTCCATGTCGACACTCGCCTCTATGTGGATAAGAGGCCAAGTGAACAATAAAAAAACATCGTTAAGGAAAAATAAAAAAACGTCTAGTTAACTTCTCATTCTTCGGAACGAAGATACACTTCTCTTTTATCTCATCACCTTCAAAAGCAAAGGTGAAATATGAAGACATGGCGAAGATCATGATACTTGATCCCAAAGCACCAAATTTGATGATAGTTCTATTAATCCAAGCATGTTATGCTGTTTGGTTGGGCCTTTCGTCCCCTTAAGGCCGGGCCGAGAGTTTAAACCCTCTCTATGAAAGCATAGTTGTGGGCCTTGGGACAATATATTTCCTTTGGGTGGATGAAAATCAGTTACCTATGCATTCCTTTTCAAGTGCCGCCTTCAGGCAATCTGACCCCTCCTTTGTGGATATAGAGAGTCCCATGGGTACTATGCCCATTCATTTGTACAATCTTTCTTTCATTCAATTCAAGCAAGGGAGATTAGGCTTCGGTCGAACTTCCTCTTTATATTAGCCTCATGTGTCGAAAAGATACAACTAGTTCAAAACCTTTTATTTCATATTTTTAAGGAGGATAAAACACGAAACATAAGGTTTTATTTCATATGAGTAGTAGATCCCTTTCTAAAGTGAATAGCTCATTATTTATGGAAATGAGGTGAGTTGAGGACTTTCTATTAAAGCATTATCTATTAAACCATTTTCCAGCCACTTATTATTCCATCTTCACAATGTTTATATTTTGAATATATGTCTGAAGAGAAAATCAGATGAGGAAAAGGAATTCATGAAAAAAATTCCCTATCAGTCCACTATTGGTAGTCTCATGTATGCTATGGTAGTTATAAGATCAGACATTGCATTTGTAGTGGGAGGTGTGAGCAGATATATGTCTAATCTTGGCAAGAAACATTAGGATGTGGTCAAGATGAGTTTGAGATATTTGAGTGGCACTAAGGACAAGTGTTTATGCTTAGATAGAGGGAAAGCATCCATTATTTGTTACAGAGTTTTTGACTATGCTGGTTGTGTAGACAATCATAAGTCTACATCAGGGTACATTTTTCATTTTGTTGGGGATGCTATCTCTTGGAGATCTCATTAGGGGAAAAAATGGACCTTGCATGGGCCTTGTAAGGATTCCTAATTCTTAGGGATTAAAGAGCTTAATACATGGGATGTAGAGGGCAAGAAAAACCACTAGTGGTATTGTGCAGTAAAATTATCTTTGAATGATATGTCTATTCTGGATCCTTATGCATCATCATCCATGGCCATTAGATCATTTGCATCAATGGATCACGTTAATTCACATGAAAAGGAAGAGAGAGAGTATGTCAGGTGTCGTGGGAGTTTGGGACAGGCTTTTCCTCATTCTCTACAAAGATTGTGATCATTAGATGAAGACAAATCAGACGTTATAGCGCAAATGGGGCTGATGGGATTCCAAAATTTGGCGTGAGCCGTTGGATGGAACCTTCGATCGGATGGCTTTGATTAAAAGGTGCCTTTTTCTTGAATATGAGCCATATCAGCCATACGATCAAAGCCAGATCCAAAGGCCATGAGTTGAAGCGCCACTCCCATCAATATTCAAACAGGACCGTCCGATTCAACTCGTGATCCAAGGGTGTAAGACATTTTGCGCTTTCTCTCATCATGGCAATGATCTAAGCCACTTATTCTCAGTCCAATCCAAGGGTCACGAATCAAAGCCACCTTGACTTTTTCTATTTGATCTAAGCCTTTGATCTCTAAAGCAATCAAAGGGCTCCAAATGAAATTTGAGCTTTCCAAAACCATTCTCAAAAGGAAATTCACTAGTTCTACCTGGTTTTACCATGTTTGACCATTCAAAAACAAGGGAGGCCTATGCCTAGCCTATGTGATTAAGGGACGAGACTGTGTCCACCACCCTCCTCTCATTGGTCCATTGCTAATCACTCCTTAATCTAAAAGGCCCATGCAGGGTTCATTTTTTCCCCTAATGTCATCTTCAAGAATGTACAACTATTTCCACCACAGAATCAGAGTATGTTGCAACAAGTGAGGCATGTAAGGAAGCATTGTGGCTTTCTCGTCTTGCTTGTGCTATGGGTTTACCTCAGCATGTACCTCATTTGCTCAATGATAGTCAGAGTGCCATTGCTTTGGCTAAGAATCCGGTCTATCATGCAAAGACCAAACACATTGAGGTGAGGTATCACTTCATTAGAGATTGCTTAGCCACTGAGTGCATTCTTCTTGAGAATGTTCACACTTGAGATAATGCTGCAGATTCTTTGATTAAAGCTCTACCATAGGATAGCTTTCGACACTATTGTCACTTCATGGGGGTTACTTGATTCATGATCTTACACAGTCACTTGTATAGTGTGTAACATGTCCATCAAGTGGGAGGGATAGTTTGTATACTTACACTCAGGTATTCTTTATAATTCTTTATTTTTCTCCCATAGTTACTCTAACCATATTGGCCTTTACTAGGAGATTGTTACTGTTAGTGTCCATGTGAAAGGCTAAATAGTCACCAAACACTTCTTTGCATATGTTCTTTAATAAAACATATAGTGGTTTGGTCAGCCACAGACCATAAGTTCGATCGCATTTGTAACACCTAAGAAGTCTGCGTTCATGCTACCTGTGTACTGTGTTTCTCTATGTATCTTATAGCCTATCTACAGATTATCGTGTGTGGTGCTTGGAGCTCAGGTTTCTACTCTGAGAATATGATCGTGGAGCTCTCGAGAAGGAGAGCACATTGTGGTGCATCACCATAGAAATACTTCATCTCGATAGATAGATCTAGTAAAGCTCAATGAAGTATCCCTGACATGTATCGGTGTGACCACTATACATATCATAGAAATGAGAACATGATATGTGTCAACTTGGATCATCACATGTTTATCTTGATATCTCAACACTCCCTCTCAAGCTTGATGTCATGTCCTCTAATCCAAGCATCTTTTGAAACTTCAGCTTCTCTACTCCAAGTGCTTTAGTAAAAGTATTAGCAAACTGCTCATTTTTCCTCACATAAACAAGATCAATATCACTTTCTAATACCCTCTCTCTGATGAAGTGATAATGTACCTTTATATGCTTTATTATAGAATGAAAAACAAGGTTGTGTGCTAATTGTATGTTCCTAAGATTATCACAATAGATGATGATAGGCTTTTGCAGTTCCACACCTAAATCTGCAAGTAGCATCTCTAACTAGGATGCTTCACATGCTCCCATTGATCTCACCTCTATACTCAGCCTCTGTTCTTGACAAAGCAACACCTAGTTGCTTCTTGTTGCTCCATGTAATAGTTGCACTTCCAAGTGAGAATAGAAATCCACTAGTAGATCTTCAATCTTGAATACTACTAGCCCAATCTTCCTTGGTGTCTCCATGAACTTGCAAATCTACACCATCGTCATAAAACAATGCATAATCCAAAGTAGCACTCACATAACTTAGAGTGCCACTCAGAGCATCTAGATGTGGCCTCCTAGGAACCTGCATAAATTGACTTTCAAGTCCAACAATGTAGATTAGTTCCAATGCTTCACCTAATGTAATATCCAACTTCAAATTCTGATCTAATGCCATAGAAATTGGGTTACAATCAACCATACTGTGCTTTTGCAGCATACTCAAGGCATATTGCCTTTGTGACATCCATATACATGTTTCTGTATGTATAAACTCAATGCCCAAGAAGTAGCGTAGCACACCAAGATCTTTCATGTCAAATTCCTACATAAGGATTTGTTTTTCCTCTTTAATGTTTGCTTCTCTATCATCTCTTACAATCAAGTCATCAACATAAATAGCCATGATCGTGATGCCATCATCACTCTTCCTTGCATGTAATGAATGGTCTGCATCACACATAGAAAATGGGACGGTGGTTAAATAATCAGCAATCCTTGCATGCCAAGTACAAAGGGCTTGTTTAAGTCCATACAATACCTTTTGGGTGCTTTGAATCTTCATATCCTTGTGGCTGGCCTATGTATATTTCTTCCTGTAACTCACCATGTAGGAAAGCATTCTTCACATCCATCTAATGCAAAGTCCATTCTTTTGTTGTAGCTAATGCAACAAATGTTCTGATAGTAGACATTTTAGCTGGAGGGCCGAAAGTTTCCTCATAGTCAATGCCATATGTCTATCTATATCCTTTTGCTATTAATTGTTCTTTATACCTGCTTATGCTACCATCAACATTGTGCTTTACCTTGTTAACCCATTTGTAGCCTATGGGGTTCTTTCTTGTGGCAATGGAATCATCTTCAACCTTTTGTTTCCATAGACAACAGCCATCTCCTCATCCATTGCTTTCTGTCAATCTGCATTTCCAAATGCATCTTCAAAACAAGAGGGTTCAACATCTTGTATTACCTTTGCCATGTAGGCACAATGATGAGCCATGTAACTATCATATGTCAATCATTGCATAAAATTCTACATCATCCCAGATCTTCTTGGTCCTAGGTCACTTCTTCTTGTATCATGTGCATGTGCCTTTCTTACTCTTGGAGTCTTCATGGAGGGAAATCCAAGTCGCTCATCAAGGATCTTTTCAGAATCGCTTGAATCTCCATTAGTGTGTTCAAAACCTGTAGATGAACTCATTTAATATAAATTCACCTCCATCAGATCTTAGCGTTTCAATATACTTCCCTATTTTCTTTTCCACCATAGCTTTAAAATTTTGGAAGTGAGTGAACACCTCACTCTTGTCTTTTTAGAAGTTTGCATTTCCAATTTTTTTGTGCCAGATCTCTATATCAAAATAAACTCTTGCACCTTTTGCAAACATGGCTGCATTCATTTCAGGAATCTTCACATTTATGTGAACATCCTACCCACTTTGTTTCCTTTGGCAATCAATTGTCCATCTTGTTTGTACTCTTCTACATATAACCCATCAACATTGAACCCAGTTTGTAATCTTCGATCAACCATTTGTCCAAGAAGAACTAGTTCTTTGTTATATTTGGAATATGTAGCACATCAGTAGATGATTTACCTTCCCATCCTCCATAGAGAATGCTATGTTTTTTGTATGCTCAATAGGATGTGATGTGTCATAACCTATTTCAACATATCCAGGAATTGGCCATTTTGGCAAACTACTAAACCATTCCACATGATTAGTCATGTGATTTGAAGCACTTGAATCAACATACCAGACACTACGATTCAATTTTGAAACACCAATAGACATCGTATTCATCATATGATGTTGAACCATGAATAACTTCTCAGAATCATGTCCACTTGTGGATGCATAGTTGTTTTGTTGCCTTTTGTTATTTTGATTCTTAAGCCTGCAATCACGTTCAAAGTGGCCATTTTTACCTCAATTCCAATATCCTTTATTGTCATTCCCTGAATCATATTTTTGAAAATTTATGTGACCTCTTTGGTTCCCCTTGCCTCGAGATTGTCTGCTACCTCCTACATGATTGTGATGTTGAGCTTGGTCTTGGCTATGCTTTCCTTTTCCACTTTCAAAACCTCTACCTCTACCTAATCCTCTACCAGAGTATAATACTTGCTCAAAACTAGGTTTTCTTTGGGATTCTGAGTCCTCAACAAGATTCGTTTTTTAAATATTCAACATGGACACCAGATTAGCAAAATTTGAAATATTTTCCCTAGTCTGTATAGAAGTCCTGAACTGCTTATATTCAGCTCCTAATCCACGAAGGCACATTTCCACCTTATCATCTTCATCTACATCCAGGCCAATAGATGCAAGTGACTCACATATGCTTTTGCTTTTCAGGGTGTAATCACTTGCCAACATGCCCTTTTCTCTAGTGTATGCAGCTTGTTCTTGAGTTGCAATTTCCATGCCTTTGTATTGGTCTCATACAATGTGACCAAAGTGCTCGAAGCCTCTTTCGGATTCCTAGCATCCTATATATGCCCAATCATGGTATCTTGTATGCTAACAGATAGCCAATATATTACCTTTTGTGTTCCTTGATTCAATTCTTGATATGCTCTCAGCTGGTCCACAGTCCGATTCCTCTTTGGTAATTGCAGAGCATTTTTGTTCCCTCCTTTGATGTACTTATAGTAGCTTTTTCCCATCAAAAAATTTGTCATTTTGAATCTCCAAGCATGGAGGGTGTTCTTGTCCAGCTTATTGCTCATAAGCTGACTCATTCCATCTATGTTTGTCATTTCTGTAGCAGTTCATAGCATTGCAGAAACACTATAAGCAGTACTTTGGCTTGAATGTTGTCGCACTATAACTAATGGAGTTAGAGGTTTGCGGAAGCACGCAAACAGCACAAGGAAAAAGAAGAAGCTTGGAGCACAACGCACAATACTGAATGTATTACTAGAGAATGTACAAAGATAAGTAGCCCATTAGGGCAATAGGCATATATACAAGCCGGGGGCAAAAACCTCCTAAAGAGGGAAAATAGTGCCCCGACAGTCCTAGTGTGATCGCACACATCACTACCTAAACATGTCAACAAATCCCCCCTGGGAGTGATGCGGTGAACAAGGAGCTAGCACTCATGTATAAGGAAGTGCCAAGCTATGTGGAAATCACTGCACAAAAGGAAGTAAGCCCAAAGCTTTGCGAAAAGCTTCAAACTTCTCCCTAGGCAGAGCCTTCGTGAAAAGGTCTACAATGTTCTCCTATGTGGGCACATATGCCAAGCTGATCTCCCCAGCAGAGAACCTGTCCTTCACATAGTGATAATGCATCTCAATGTGCTTCATGCGAGCATGGATCACAGGGTTCCTTGCAACTGCCAATGCGCTCTGACTGTCAGTGAAGCTGGTGGTGGCAGAGTTTTGACCAACACCCAAATCAGCCATAAGGCGTATGAGCCACACACACTCAACAATTGCTTTGAAAGTTGCCCTATACTCAGCCTCACAACTAGAAGTGGCCATAGTGGGCTGCTTCTTGCTTAACCAAGATATACATGAGCTACCAAGCATGAAGCAAAAGCCACTAGTGGACACACAAGTGTCATAGCAACTAGTCCAATAGAGTCAAAAAAAGCATGCAAATCTGGCGGTAGTGATCCCCCCTTGGGATAAAAGAACCCAAGTAGACGAGTACCACTCAAATAGCAAAAGATGTGCTTAACTGCCTGCCAATGCTTGACTCTTGGGCAATGCATAAACCTGCTCATTTGTGAGATAGCAAACTGAATATCTAGCCGAGTAATGCATAAGTAAATCAAGCATCCAACAGCCTGCTGATAGAGAACAACATCAAATGCATCTCCAACATCATGAAGACTCAATCGTAAACCTATCTCCATAGGAGTGGCAATAGGCTTACAGTCTTCAAGGCCAAAACGGTGCAATAATGTGTCAATATATATTTTTTGACACAAAGCCATTCCACCATCAACTTGCATAAACGGAATGCCCAAATAGTGATGCAAATGCCCAAATCAGACATCTCAAATGAGGCATGCAAATCAGCCTTAAAATTAGCAATATGCTTCTCAATACGACTAGTGAGCAGCATGTCATCAACATAGACAACAATGATCAGAAGCACATCATTAGCACACTTAACATATAAGGTGCTTTCAGTTGGACTGTTCTCAAAACCATGTGCAATCAAATAGGCATGTATCTTCTCATACCAAGCACGTGGTGCTTGCTTTAAACCATATAATGCCTTCTTTAACCTGCACACCTGGTTTTCATGCCCTTTCTGCACAAAGCCACGGGGTTGGAGAACATATGCTTCTTCATGCAAGTCACCATTCAGAAATGTTGTTTTAATGTCCAACTTATGTACATTCCAACCATGATGAGCTGCAAGTGCATAGATGCTACGAACAGTAGTCATACGGCATGTAGGTGCAAAGGTCTCATCAAAATCAATGCCTCTTTCCTGTGCATAACCCTTTGCAACAAGCCTAGTCTTATACCTGTTACCTGTACCATCCGGTTACGCTTCAGCTTGTATACCCACTTAGTGCCAATGGCCTTCTTGCCAGGAGGCAAGTCACATAAAGACCAAGTACCGTTCTTCATTATAGCATCATATTCAGATTGCATAGCAGCCATCCAATTTTCTGAATTTTGTGCTTCATCAAACAAAAGAGGCTCATTCTCATCACAGAGACTAGATGTAGCCATAGCATAGCAATCTAATGCAAAAGAGGCACTCTGAGAGTCTGAACGAGTATGAACCAGCCATTTTGGCATAGTTCTTGCCTGCTCAGTATCAGCTCTCTCATCAATAAGTGCATCATGTATATCTACATCAAAAATGGAATTATCTACATCATCACATGAAACCTGCAAGGGCTAAGAGATTGCCTCGTTAGGACCAGCACTAGACTGTCCACCTGTAAAAAGATGTAGCAAAGTATCATACATGTCTTTGGAGCTAATAGATGTCTCCTTACTACATGAAAGCAATGGTTGAATAGCATCTTCCACAAAAACAACATCACGGCTAACCACAATGCGTTTACTCTGTGGATGATACACACGATAGCCTTTACTTTCAGAACTGTACCCAACAAAAATACATTTTACTCCTTTATCATCCAATTTTCTACGATGTTGTTCAGGCACTAATGCATATGCCAAACAACCAAAAACACGCAGATGAGCAACAGATGGCTTGCTGTCATGCCAAGCCTCATATGGAGTGATAGATTGCAGCGCTTTGGTGGGACACTTGTTCAGTACATATGCTGCACACATGACAACCTCAAGCCAGAAACTATGTGGTAAAGCCTGCCTCTTGACCATACACCTCGCCATCTCCATGAGTGACCTGTTCTTTTGTTCAGCAACTCCATTCTGTTGAGGTGTATACGGCACTGTACACTGGTGTTTTATCCCACATTCAGCCAGAAATGCATAAAAATCATAAGACATATATTGCTCCGCTCGATCAGAATGGAGGGTGCCCATTTTACATGCTGACAGATTTTTAGCCAAAACCAAAGACTGTTTGAAGCACATGAAATGGAAAAATCATTGATGAAAGTCACGAAGTAAAGATAACTCCCAAAAGAAGGTGTCTGCATAGGGCCACAGACATCACTATGTACAAGCTGCAATTTCTGAGTAGCCCAAATTGAACCATCTTTTGGAAAGGACGAACGCTACATTTTGCCCAAAATACAACCTTCACAAACATGTTTTCCAGGTGCCTCGAGTTTGGGCAAAGAGGACACCATTTCAGATTTCTACAGGCTTAGCAAACTAGCAAAATTCAGATGACCAAAGCGTGCATGCCAAAGCTTTGCATCTGACATAGCCTGAGAATCACTTACTGCACATGCCAAATCATTTACAGATCTTTCATAGTCTATGAGCATATACATCCCGCGACATAAAATGCCAAAAGCAATAATCACATCGCCATTTGACAGATCATGAACTGTACACCTATCATCAACAAATTTCACAACCAAGCCAATCTTGGCTAATGCAGAAACTGATAACAGGTTCTTCTTGATCCCTGGCACAAATAAAGCATCTAACAAAGTGAAAGAACTACCATCAGCAGTAGTCAAAATGATCTTACCAACTACCATAACAGGATAAGAGGAGTTGTTGGCGCATGTAACAGTATTCCTTGTAGGGCACGCTCGAGTGAAGAGAAGAAATTATACTGCGAGGAAATATGTTTGGTCGCCCCACTGTCAAAATACCAAACATCTGAGTCTACTACAGACATGCACTGCTCATGAGAAGATGGGTCAAAACTGTAGACAGTAGTAAACACCCATTCTTCTTCCTACACAAGATTAGTAGACTCTGTTTTTGGTGTAGAGGCCTCTGCAACAACCATTCCAGCCTCTTTCTTCTTTGCCTCTTTAGCAGCAAGTTTTGGACAGTTCTTTATGATATCATCATTCCCTTTACAGTACTTACAAAACAGTTTCTACTTTTCTGTTTTCTTCTCATCTTTATCTTCCTTCTTCGAATATGTAGAATTAGTAGATTTTTGCTTACCAGTTGAAGAGCTCTATTTTCCTTTGCCCTTCTGACTAGCTAGGAAAGCTTGATCTGCAACTCGCATAATGGACCTGTTCTGCCTGGACTCATCTTCCTGCAACAGAACAGAGATTAACTCCTCAAATGATAAGGCATTTGGATTGCCTTTCATCATCAACCGAAGAGTAGAAGCAAAACTCTGATATGAATCAGGAAGACCATTCAGGACGGTTTGCACAAGTGAGCTATCTGGTATAACCTTATTAGTAGAAATCAACTATTCCTTCAAGTCTTTGATCTTCGTACGAAATTGTCCATCGAATCACCTTCATTCATGTGCTCACTCTCCAACTGTTTTCAGAGGTAAGCAACATGAGCCTCATTCCTAGCTTGGTACAATGTGGTAAGTGTATCCCAAGCATCCTTAGCTGCTTTGCAAGAGCGAATGTGAGGAATAATGGCACGTTTGATAGACAAAGCTATCAATGCATGTGCAGAATATCATCATCTTCGACACCTTTTGCATCAGCTTCAATACCTGCGATTGTAACAATTGCAGGTGTGATAGGACGTTTTTCGACACCCTGCACAATGTTCCACATTCCTTTTGCAACCAACACATGGCGCATCATATAAGCCCATAATGGGTAGTTGGTACCATCCAACTTATCCTCAAAAACCAACATACGGAATACATCACTGCTTTCAGACATGGCCAGTGACTAAAATACCTTGATGCAGAAAATTGACTGTATCTCAAAAAGTTGAACAGAACGGCCAAGACGAATTCCACTAGACCTGTAGCACGAAAGATCACAAAGGGAGAGCAAGAAACCAATTAGATATGGGTATGACACATCTCTTGTTACTAAGCATTATGTTTATATTCCAAAAGATTTATCAATTGAAGAACCAGCATCATATGAAGAGGCCAAGGCCAAGGGAGAATGGAAGGAAGCAATGGATGAGGAGATTGAAGCACTCAAGGAGAGTGACACTTGGGAACTAGTACCAAAGAAGGAGTCTATGAAGGTAATTGGTTCTGATGGATATATAAGATAAAAAGAAATTATGATGGGTCAATAAGAAGGTACAAAGCTAGAATTGTGGCTAAGGGTTTTTCACAAACCCAAGGCACTGATTATGAGGAAACATTCTCACCTGTGGCCAAAATGCCAACCATCAGGGTATTGGTAAGTGTGGCTCCATCAAAGAATTGGAACATGTATCAGTTAGATGTAAAAAATGCATTCCTAAATGCCTGGATTTCAGAGGAGGTGTACATGTCACAACCTCCTAGCTATGAGGATCCAAACAAGGTAACATATGTATGCAAATTAAATAAAGCTCTTTATGGATTGAAGCAGGCACCTAGGGCATGGAACCATAGGCTGACCACATATCTTCACGACCAAGGTTTTGTCATGAGTAAATCAGATACTTCTCTATTTATTAAGAGGAGTAATTCAAAGGTAATATACCTATGTATATATGTTGATGATATCATACTTACAGGTAATGATGCTAATGGCATCAAACAGATCAAGAATTAGATGATGAAGGAGTTCAAGATTAGTGATCCATGTGTAGTTAGTAAAAGAAGAAATTGATCCTCTCTTGAAAGTTGGCTTTACTATCCCAATAGAACACACCGAGTGGATATCACCCATAGTTATTATTCCTACAAAGAACAAAAAGCTTTGTACTTCTGTTTATTATGGGAAACTCAACAAGGATACCATACCTAATGTTTTTCCCCTCCCTTTCCATGATAGTATGCTTGATGATGTTCTCCGATGTGACATTTATTCATTTATGAATGGATATATTGGTTACAACTAGGTGTGTATAGCTATTGTAGACATATCAACGAAAACTTTCATTATTTCATGGGAAGTCTTTGCATGTACGATAATGTGTTTTGGACTACGTAATTCCCTAAGAACATTTGAGTGTTGCATGCAAGATGTTTTCTTCCCCTATCTAGCCACCTTTATGAGAGTTTTCTTAGATGATTTTTTGGGCTCTAGTCAAGGAGTGGATTACTTAACTAAGTTATGGTTATGCTTTCTCAAGTGTCCTAAATATAGACTATGCTTGAATCTCACAAAGTCTATATCCTTTGTTTACTGTGGGAAATTCTTGGGTCATATCATCTCGGCCCAAGGAATCTAGGTTGGTCCTATTCATTTTGTAGGATAAATTTTAAAGTTGCACGGTTGTCACCTCAGGCGGCTAGTGCATCTCACTGTTCCATTGAACAAATTAAGTGACCTCCCTCCAAAAGACTTTCACCAACCACTAGAGTGCCAACATGCTTTCCATATTGACCCAATCCCTTATTCTACAAGCACCCAATTGGAAGCTACCTTTCCACATTTTCATGGATGCTTCACATATAGCTATTGGCAGTGTCCTTAGTCAGGTTACTGATAAGTGGTATAGACCAATTTATTATGCTAGTCGATGACTTGCCAATGTGGAGAAGAACTATTTAGTGACTGAATGGGAGTTTCTAGGATTGATCTACTCTATTACAAAGTTACTCCACATCGTGAGTGGTTTGGTCGATTCTCAAGTGAGAGTCGTGGATGTGTGCACTTGCCTAATGGTATGGCATATGATATTAAGGGTGCAGGAGATGTATGCCTTATGCTACCTAGTGGAGCATCACTTATACTCAGACATGTATGTTATGCGCCTTCATTCCCTATAAGCTTGATTTCAGTTAGCCAGTTATACAAGAGTAGATGTTATGCATTCCTTGGTGAGCATCATTTTCAACTATAGTTGGGATAGCTTATGCTTGTTAGAGGTGCTAGGACTGGGCACGGATATCCACTGTAGGTACTTCATGTGAGGGACACTCTCCTCTTAGTGGGATTTCAGCCTTATGTGCGATGTGAGACTCATCATGTATCAGTTTTTCTACCTACAGATAGGTCTTTTGACATTCTTGATGCACATGTATGGTAGGATTCAGATGCTCAGATGGATGCATATGTAGAGCATGTTTTGGATGCTCTTGATGCTTATGTAGAGCATGATTTTGTTGATCATATGGATGGTCTTATGGAGAATATTTTGGATGATCAATTGGATGCTTTACAGCATGATATGGATGCTTATATAGAGCATTGTGATGATCGCAGTTAGAGTTAGATCATCAGCTTGACCTTGGTATTGATGTTGTGCAATTAGCTCATGTGGAGCATGGCGATACAGTTGGTGTGGTTGATCATGATAGATTTTATGATACACATTGTATGCCAAAGCATACTAGCTCTCAGGATGCATAGCTAGATACATCCTTGGTTGCGGGCATGGCTAATTTAGAAGTTGAGGAGTCAATAGTTATAGTCATTCTTGCATTCGCTCATGCTAGATGTTGATATAGATATCTCAGGACATGTTAGCCTTGATGATGGTGCTTTGGATGCCTTGTATATAGGCATGGCTGACATACTTAGATTAGCTAGGATCACAGGTTTCGTCAGCATTTGGGAGTCTGATGTAATGAGTTGTTATGCTTGAGACTAGACATTGCTGTTGCTATTGGAGCAATTTCACTTGGATTTGTCAGTTGTTTGATGATTGACATAGGCATAGAGTGAGTGCGAGCTTTGTAGGAACTTCATTAGTTCTTTCATTAGTCATATGTGAGCTAGACTCTTATCGATATGAGTCTAGAGCAGTTTGAGGTGCATGGAAATACCTTGTTCGAGGCAATTGGTGTAGGCTTATCCGTATGGGTTGAGATCCGAACTCTTCCTGTACAGTATTGTATAGTTCTACATCATTCTTTCTATGTGTTACCACTTACGGTCACATTGGCCCTTAAGAGGGAGATTGTTGGGGATGTAAGGATCATGTGACCTTACCCCTACATTCATATATATACATCAAATATAGAGCATTTCCTCAAGAGACATCATTATGTGGGTTTTGAGGCTCCCACACATCTGTGCGCATCTCTCCTCTCCTCTTGCTCTCCCTCCATCTCCTCCTTGGTCCTCTTGTTCTGTAAAACAAAGCCCTTCATCAACATTATTTATTAGGCCAAAAATTCACTTTCCATGTGGACCACGTTGCTCTCATTTATCTAGTTTAGAATCAGGTTGGTACGAATAGATGAGCATGATCCGTACTACAATTACAAGAATTTGATTTTGATATTGTGCAGAGGCCAGGCACAAACCATGCTCTAGTTGATTTTCTCTCTTGGATGGAACTTCACGTAACTGACATGAACTCTCCATCCATTTATACGACCCAACTTGCTAGTATTATGACACCATGGGATCTCACTACTACTTACTATGACACAATTTTGTCTTTTCGAAAGACCGGTCTACCCACAAATTGCCTATCCTTATTGGAGCATCATAAGTTAGCAGCCTAAAGGAACAGAGTTTCCATAATTATAGATCAACATTATTACTATGATCTCTCTAGTGCTTGGCTTTGATGTGTTCTCATCCACAAAGTGCTTGTGCTTCTTTCCTCTTCTCATTTGGAACCCAGTTGTGGACATTTCATAGTGGATTTAGCTTTACAAAAAGTGCTACATAGTGGGTTGTAGTGGCCTACAATGATCAAAGATGTTGGATAGTATGTGCTTACGTGTGATCCATGCTAGTGGATGGGGTAGCATGTTCTGGCTAAAGCTTTCCCCCTTCAGCATGTTATGCCCATTGAAACCTCTCAAAAAAGAGGATTAGATTTTGTTGGGCCCGTTTCCTCTCCTGCGGTATCAAGGTTCATGACCGGAGACCACCGGGCAGATCTGCCTTGAATTTGCTATGCTCCCCCTAGGTGAGTACATGCAGGGTGTTTGCTCAGTGTCACTTAGATCAAGAGATGTGATCTGGTTTAATGAAGTGTTACTATGACCATGCTGCTGTGTGGCTTGATACCTAGATAGGCCATAATCGTATGACTATGAGACTAAGGTTTCGCTACTAATGCGATCTTTTAAGAACTCTTCAACAAGGATAGTTGTGTTTTCAGATCTATTAAGGTTACTTGTTAATGGAATAGATGTATAATGCAATAGATGTATCATAAGAGTCATCATCATCCACTGACATATTAGGTACTTACATAAGTGGACGGTATATTCAAAACAATGCAAAGATAGGTGAACAAAGGGACATGATTATGATAGAAGTAATCCTATACAAAAGAGAAATGTTTTTATACAATTTCTACGTGATAAAACTACCAATTTGATCGAAAAATATAGTAAACCCTATACAAATACACTAATGCAAATTTCTAATACAAGTTTAAGCTTAAAAACTGATTTAGAAAAAGTGGAAGAAATAGCATGTATGCAACTCCAATATCTCGATCTCAACTACTCGTAAGTACTTGTCAATGGTCTGAAAAAGAAAATCATTAGCAAACAGTAAGTGTTTTTATGACAAATTAAAATATTCATGCTTTTCATTAACTACATTTATTTTTTATTCTTATGCATAAGGATTGTTCATTTACATATATTCATATATACCTTTGCATACATACTTTCTCATATCTACATGTAAACCTTCATGCATTTACTTTCATTCATGTATTTATGCTCGTGTACTCTCATTCACTCATTCTCATATATTCATATTCATTTATTTATTCTTGTGTGTTTGTATACTAACATGTTTGCTAAAACGCATGCTCACATTCCTATATGCATGTAAGCATTTTCAAGCATATAAACATACACATGCATTAATTGCTTGCATACACTCTCATGCTTACATATCACATGCATTCATGCACACTCATGTAGCACATATACATGCATTCTTATGCACATGCCTTCACGTTCATTCTCATACATGAATGCATCTCACATTACTCATGCACACGCACATATCTACTATGTACATGCACATGCTTAATTTTACATGCATACATTCTCACCCCTTCCTCCTACATGCGCATGTACCCATTTTTACATATGCACGTGAATATATACAGATGTGTTCATACAGGTATGCACATGCATTCACTTATGCATATGTAAGCATATGTTTATGCACACATTCATGTAGAATGCATGCTTAATTTCACGTACATGTGCTTTGAAATTAGCTTAGACTGATAACTGCACATGCATCCTCTTATACATTCTTATTCATATCATAACTTATTACACCCTTTCCCAATGATTGAAAGGAGATGAAAAATGGAAAAATTGTTGGAAAGAAATAAACTTTAGGGACCAAAGTACAGCTAGTTCATTTCTGGGGTTCTGCTCTACCCTTTAAGAGAATTGAATAGCTCATTAGAGTAACAACAAAATACAATATAAAACTAAATATGAAAATTATGAAAAATAACGATATCTACTATCAAAGATTTGCTATATCAGAAGCGATTTCTAATAAGTCACATGTACACTCTTATTCACCAACCGATGAGCAAATGAACCTTCAAAAAGCTGAAAAACTATTGAAGTTTCTACATGACATTGAGAGAACACTTGAATAGATACTCCAGTTATCACCATAACATCTAAAACAAATTTTAGGAACTCTGTTTCAAGATAAGTTAGATTTATGCATATAAGGCATCAAAGAATTCACACAAAAACATATGCATATGCATATATATATATATATATATATATATATATATATATATATATATATATATTGAAGTTTCTACATGACATTGAGAGAACACTTGAATAGATACTCCGATCATCACCATAACATCTAAAACAGATTTTAGGAATTCTGTTTCAAGATAAGTTAGATTTATGCATATAAGGCATCAAAGAATTCACACAGAAAACATATGCATATATATACACACACACATATATATGCATGCTTTAACCCATTCATGCATGCATTCTAACATATACATGTATCACTTACATATGTGCACATGCATTCTTATATTCTCAATGCTTGTATAGTATGCTATCATTTATACATGCACACTTGCACACATGCATACATATGCATGCTCATAGCTCTCATGTACATACACATTACTCATCCATGCATATTTATGCACATGTATTCCTATATACTCATGATCATGTATACATTCATGTCATGCTCATGAACACTTATCCATGTGCATACATCTTACATGCATGCTAACAAACACATGCATATGCATTCTTATGCACATGTTCAACCTCGTTTACTTATGTACATGCACACATCTTTTTTCATGCATGCTTCCATATGATTCTACGCTCTTGCATATGAAAACTCGGTCACACATGTATGAATACATTCATTTACATGAATATTAGATTCATTTATAGCACACACTTCTCATGCCAGCGCATTTATGCACATACTTATGTTCACATTCATACATGCATTCTCACAGGTATGCATTCTCATACCTCTTTTTCATACATGCATAGTGTCATTCACTTGTATGCTCGTTTATATAAACATTTCTCATTCAGCTCGGTCACTGCATATAGTTCTCGGAAGCATCACAACCAAGTAACCCTATATTAATATGCAGAACATACAGAAAACAGAAGAAGACTCAACCAAAGTAGCAAAATTCATGGCCCTACCGAAAATTGGGTTACAAGTAACTAAAATAATTCATTATGATAGTTCTTCTCCTATAGTCAGAAGATCAAACAAATGGAGCCTGTAAAAAAATAAGGCACAAATTCCAAAGCAGTTGAGGCATCAAAAGCCATTGTTAAACTTAAAGAAAACACATCAAGTGCTCTCGTTCTCGTTCTCTCTCTCTCTCTCTCTCTCTCTCTCTCTCTCTCTCTCTCTCTCTCTCTCTCTCTCTACGTGCGTTGGGCAGCTTTCACCATCCTCTGAAGATGTAGAAGGCGGAAGGGGGAGGAGAAGGACTTCTCTCTCTCTATCTATCTCTCTCTCTCTCTCTCTCTCTCTCTCTCTCTCTCTCTCTCTCTCTCTCTCTCTTTCAATCCATTGCAATAGCTATGAGTAGGCTATCTTCCACAGCTTGCTGGAAAGAGCAGGAGAGCTCTATAAGAGACGTGTAGGTCGAAAAGGAGGAGGGGAGTGACTGAGTCACCTCCATTGTTGAAGGGGCAGGAGAAGGAAGCATGATGCCAATGGCTCTCTCTCTCTACATGAGAACGTGTTGCCTCTCTCAACCTCTCTCTCTCTCTCCATTTTCTCTTTTTCCTCTCTCTCGACCTAGTCGAAAAAAAATCTGAATAAATCTTGAGCTCCAACCGAGATCGTTTTGAGTAAGAAGTGCTCTATTGAAACATAAAAGCGTGCTCAGCTATACAATGAATCGAATTCGATAGAAAATCAACATCAGTTTTATATAATACGTTCATAGCAAATCTGTTCTTTCATCCATTCAAATGCATTCCTCTACAGAGCTTCTTAGTCACAAGCAGATCTACATCGCCATTTTTTCCTTGAATTCTCTATAGACTTTCTCTCTCTGCACCCCTTCATTCATGTCGCACGTTGCTCAACAGCCTGAAAGGCAACCATGGGGCATAAATATGATCTGCTCTCTCTCTCTCTCTCACACACAACATCTCTGAGTCCCTATAGTGGGAAAGGTTCTAGCTAACTCTGTTCCTCAGATCGGGCACTTTGCACCATTATTGTCGAAGAGAGAGGAAGCAGAGAAATGAGACATGCCATGATCTCTTTCTCGTTCTCTCCCTTTTTCTCCTCGATACTTCTGATAGAAGGAAATCGTCCAAACCTAACAAAATAACCGAGAGGAGGGGGGAAAGGAATGGAATCAGACTCTCTCTTCTCCTCCCCCCCTCTCTCTCTCTCTCTCTCTCATCATGCCTACGCACCTAAAAAGAAAATCATTAGAAAATTTCCACATTAATTACACATATTTATACATACAGAAATACACGTTCTATGGAAATTTTGGACACGTAAGAACACTCATACTAATTCTATTATCATAGATATACTAAATGCACATATAAGTATGTAGTATAGTATTTATATTGTAAATATTAATATACATTAAATTTATTAAGATAATTTGATTGAATTAAATATTGGTTATTAATTATATTTTTTTAATTAAACATAAATAACTTCTTATATTAAAGTAATTCCAACATAAACTATATATTAAATCAAATATTTATAGAAGACACATCAGACAAAACATATAACCACACATTCTAATAAATATATTATATTTCTTATGAATGCACACACTATCATAAGACCTAAATGCATAATTTTTTAAGCACACATAGGTATAAGGAGCAGCACATACATAGAGATTAGTGCTTAGGATCACACAATGTCATATATAGAAGTTAACTTTCTTTCTAAGTAATATATAAGGTATCATGCTTGCCCAAAAAGTCTTATATAGGACATCAATCAAGCCATGTATATGTTTGCAATATCATATGGTATCCTACACAAAAATACCTAAACACATAGGGTATGCACAAATGCACTTAGATCTATATCCATAGAGCACATACAAGCATCAATAATCAACCATGCATAGATATATGGACATAAATTCATTTACTTTAACTTATTTGCTCATATTCACTCCACAAGCATCAATAATCAACCATGCATAGATATATGGACATAAATTCATTTACTTTAACTTATTTGCTCATATTCACTCCAGGTTACTCATATGTAAGGTTGCCTATTTTTTGAGAATCACAGTAACTTATAGAAGGAAACATATTTACCTAGAACTGAAATACACAAAAAGGTTATATGAAAAAGGATGTAAATAGAAATTAAGTGAACAACTCTAATGAAGCTTCAATGATCCTCTCTTATTCTGATCAGAGCATATATCCAACTTTTTCAATGTGCAGGCACTCAACATAGAATTTGAGTGAATTAAAAAATCATACTGAAAAGATTTAAGACTTTAAAAATTACCACTTGGAAAATATATTTTTTTAATTTTTCTGAATGCCGATCGGAGTAATGGAATCCTTTCGACATCTTCCCCCACTAAACCTGCACATCGTCTCGATGGGCCATCCTGTAGCTCACAGGAAGCAGCATCAAACTCTCTTGGAAAAAATGATTTACTAATTTTAATTAAATATATAAAAAAAAGCTTCTAAATGCAAGTAAAGAGTATGATAGCAAAGAAAATCATCAAAATTATGTAAATTTAAATTCAAAACCTTTTCGTTCAATGCATGAAGTTTTAAAGATAAGGTTTGGAAAATCCTATAATAGTCATTCAGATACTCTTGGTACTTACCTTTCTATCAACCCTTTTCAAAAGTAATATTTATTTTATATAAGTGTTCCATCTTTTATCTCTTAGTCACCTGCCATAAGATACATCTAGCTAATTCTACCATAGTAGACCTCTGCCTCATATAGCTCATAAATACATTTGAGAAGTGGTTTGGAGACCACAACTGATTCATGATAACTTTTTCTTTCTTTTTCTCATTTTCTTTACATGTCATAGCAACCATTAATGTACTGCTTTATGTAATTATCTTTTCTTTTTCTTTGAATCTTTTTTTTTTTAAGGAAAGGCTTAACCCTAATCAAAGTTATGGATCTACAGGCATGCTATAGTCTGAACTATGATCTCCTTAGCAAAATGTTTCCGAAATTAAGAGAGCCTACTTGTATAAAATATATTTACTTCTATTAAGAGTTCCAAGTCAAGTTTTACCTTCTCCTATCCTCATAACAATCATAAGTTCCTTAACTCTTATCTTTAACTCACATACACATCCCTACTTTGATTTCTAGTTCTTTATTTACATAATTTTAATAATTTACTTTTTATACAAGAAACATGTAACTTTTTAACTATGAAATTCATGAAAAAGAAATTCTATATTAAAAATAAAGAAAGATTAGAATTGTTTCACCTGATTAACATCATGCTTCATCTTCATTATCGTCATCCAAGAAGTCCTCATCTAACTCGTAGTCATTGCTTGACCTTCTTTTTAATAGCTTAATTCGTTTACCTGCAATTACATTTCTTAAGGGAGTCCCGTAAAGTTCTCGTAAAGTATATGTACCTGTATCAAACACAAAAACAACAACATATGGACCAAACCATCATTTAGTGATTTTTTTTTGTGCATCATATTGGGTTTCAAAGGTACTTTAATAAACGAGTACACAATCCCTACACTCTATCGATCGTGGTCTAAGTCGATGTCTCTTATCAACGTAAATTTTATTCTTTAAATATGATGCTTTTAGTTTTTTAGTAGCTTCTTTCAAATTTTCCATACCTTGTTCTAATTGTTTAATTATTAAATCCAATAAATCTTCTTGTGTTAAATTGTGTTCCCATTTTAAACTTATCCAATTTATTATCGAAGTGTGTATAGGTAAAATCAGCTTTCGACAATGCATGAGTTCAGACAGCATAAAGCTAATTGTTCTCGTGTATATCATCTTATCGGCCCATAAAACAAATGGTAGATATTTTGGCCAATGCCCAATATCTCCATTACATGCTTTTGAGATTGCCTTTACTATGGAATCATGACCTCGTTCAATCTTTCCATTGGCTTCAAGGTTGTAGGCTATCGTGAGAGACAAGTGAATTCGTTGGTGATCAAAGAACTCTATCGCCTCTTGGGCATCTAGCTGACCTTCATCTGCTACTATTTTCTAAACATATGCAAATCTAGATAAAACTTCTTCTAATAGAAATACACACACATTTTAAGTAGTATTAGATCAAAGTGGCTGACCTTCAACATGATTCGTTAAAACTTGATGTGCAAGGACTATATACCTTATGCCACTACTGCTTTTAGGCATAGTCACAAGGTCAATTATCTACTTGTAATGAAAACAAGGTGGATAGGTCGGATGTAGAGGGTCTCTATGTTTGACTCAGGAATGTACTTGGCATGTGGCACATGTGCTCACAACAACGTTTACAATTACATACATCTTTAGCCACCAATAACTTTCCCTAATATTTTCATACCTCGCTACAAACCCCTTATGACTAGCCCATAGGGTTTCATGCATATCCCTCATAACTTGCACCTCTAAATTTCTTAATCCTCACACTCTTTGTGGATTTCTCACTTTTGCTTTAGCATATCCCCAAAGATATCCGTCCTTCAAAAGAAGTTAAAATACTTCTTCTTGATGTTCCAGAATCGACTTGTTGACGAGCTTGGGATAGGCTGAAATCTACTTAGATAGTAACCTATATCTTTCCATTCTTTCTCATGTTCATCTCTAAATCGCGCATACATAAAAGTAGATGATTCATAACTAATTAAGTTTATTTCTCTATCCATTACTTCTTCATCATCATCATCATCATAAAAGTGATCCATCTTAACATCGCAATATCAAGAGATGAAGAGTTAGCAATCATTCCTATTAATAGAAGACAATCACTTTCAACGATTACATTGGCTCCAATAAAATATTCGTAATCTCCTTTTAAGGTAGTGACTAATGCCCATATCTCTCTTCTAATCTGAGGATAATTTTTCTACGTATCATGCTAAATTCTCGCTCCAAAGCAAACTGCATATCTTTTCTCTTTCTCATTATCATGACAAATGGCCCAGCCTATACCAATTGGACTAGTATCAATGGTTACGATTACTGGCTTATTTTTTGAATTATCAATTCTTTTCAAGATTGGAGCATTGATAAGCAAGTGCTTCAGCCTTTTCATAGTTTTACTATGTTCCTCTATCCAAAAGAATTTCTTTTTCTTTCGTAACAAATCATGTAATGGGTTTGCAACATGAGAAAGTGAGGAATCCAAATTACATAAAAGACACATGCTCCTAAGAATCTCCTCACTTCACTAACATTGTTACACACCTCTGAGATTCTACTAATGGCATCAACTTTCTCTAGGTATGGCCTATGGCCATAATGCCCACATAAATGTCCAACAATCAAAACCTCGTTGATACCAAAAAGTGGATTTCTCTAAAGAGAAAGTCAATCCAACCTCCTCGAACCTTTGAAAGATTCTTTCACAATCCAAAATGTGGTTAGAAACAGACTTTCTACATCCAAATGAATCTAAAGTCACATCTTTTTTCCTTTCCACACACCTTTGATCGGAATATCATCGATAAAAGGCATACCCACTCTGGGAATGAACTCATGTAAGACCAGGTTCATAGCGTTCATCATGTGTGCCACGGAATTTGTTGCTCCTTGTGGTATGGTGTAGATACGCATTAAACCCAAGGGATTCTTCATCATGGTTATGTCTCTACATTCAATGGCTAATTGAAATTGGTCATATCCTGAGTATAGGTCTCCCATTTAATAGATGTAACAATGCTTCTGCAAACTCATCTACAATGGAACCTATTCCTACATTTCTAATAGTGACTTTGTTAACAGGTTGCAAATCCTATATAAAGCGTAGGTTTTCATTCTTTTTAGGTACCATGAACCACCTATTTAAGTATGGTGTTGATGATGGTTCTAAAATTCTCATGGAATTCTTCTCCTTTAACAATCCCATTAGCTCAGATAGGTGAGCCTTTGGGACTCAGGTATCAGCTGAACATTCCATGGAATATGTGGTATGGTAAGTATGATCATTGGAGCTACAAGCTTTGGATCAACGCATCCTATTTCATTTGGGTCTAAGGAAAATGCTTTTCCATGGCATATGATCATTTTTCAAAATTGGCTTTGTTCACATTTTGAAAGAACTTCTTCTCCAAACTTTATACATTTCATAGTCTCCTCCGTAAATACATGTCCTATCTTAGATCGATCTCTAAGATCCTCAGAAGCGCATCAATTATCTCATAGCTCTCTTTAGGCAATGGATGGGCTACGGGTTTAATTTTCTTTTCAACTTTTTATATTTAGTATCAATCTTAACTTCATGTTCTAGAAAGAAATTAGCAATTAGCTCATATTCCTTAATAGATTCAAGAATGATAAGTCTTGATTCTAATTCTTCTTGAGGAGTATTTTCAAGTTCTTCTATCAAAGTAGAACTTCTTGAAATCTCAATCATACATTCAATATTTTCTTCAAGTGAAATTAATCCTAAGTTTTGAAAATACTTTTCATTTTTTTTTCTAAATTGATTTGTTAGTCTCTATTTTTTAACAAGATGTAGACTAGTAGTAGGCGTGCAAACTAAAACGTTTTCAAAACTATATACATCATCAGGCGAGACATCAAACCATTGTCCACTATTGTCTCATTGAGTAGTGGAATCTAGCAGAGATTCTGGTCGTAATAGGCCCCAAATTCTCTTACATGTGGTGAATCTTCACATACATGTTTGTAAGAGTCAATGTTATTTCATAGATTTTTCCTATTTTTTGAATGATATGGACATATGATCATTACTTGCAAAGAATCCATTTGAGATTTAGAACGAATTCTTGCATATGCCGATCCATAATTCATAGCTTTCATTTCCGTTCTCATTTCTGCTATAAATGGTTATCTAAGAATTACTTCATAGGAGCAGTTGTCTTGTACAAAAAAGTGGAATTCTTCGTAGACACCACCTATCATAATAGGTACATGTGTACATGCACCTAGCAAGCTCCTTGACCCATTGTCGATTGTTCTCATTCTCCAACCATGTTCTTTGTCAATGGGCCATCTAAATTTATCGAAGAAATTCTTTGATATTACATTTATCTTTGAGCCTAAATCCATCAAGGAAAGAGCTAAACACAAAGCTTTCTCATCACCAATCCGAATTTTTACCTCTGGAGTTCCTCGTACCTAGAGGGTTGTATTGAATTGGCTTCCACCTTTCATCGTTTCATCATCACGTTGAATTGAACCCAAAAAGTTTCTGTTCACACTTCCTGTTGTAAATTCCTCTTCCTCATTACAATCCCTATCACGTAATGTGAACTCATTTATTGCTAAGATTTTCTCTACAACATCTTGCATATCATCAACCTGGGGTAGTGGAAACTATCTTCTTCTAATAATTCTTATAAAGCTATCCTTGAACTCGGGTTTTGCAATCGAAAACACTTGCTCAAGGGACATAGTGACTTGTCTTTGTAGTAATATGTCATTAAGAATCTCTCTAGCATCATTCTTTTTCTTGAGCTCCAAGATCATAATTGATCTTGGAGTCTTCCTCACTTTCTTTTTTCCTTATTCCTTTCCTTGCTTCTAATCATCTTTTTTATCATTTTTGTTATATTGATTTTGATTATTTTCAATTATAGATTTCTTTCCCTCTTTCATAGTTTTCTTCTTTTCTCCTTTAGTTGGAGTATTTTGATTCTCTTGTGTTTGGGTATCCTCTTCTAATGGTTTCTTTCCTTCTTTAATTAATTTTCTTTTTTCTTCTTTAGATAGGTTTGCAGTATCCTCAAACTGCATTGTTTTTCCATTATTAATATTTCTCTTTTCATTCTCTAGTTTCTCTTCTTGTCATTCTTCTATCTCCTTCATCCACTTCATCTTGCATGTCATCCCATCTCCATTTCTTCTCAACATTAGCAATATGAGAGTATACAGAGGATTGGTCAACAGGATATTGCCATGCAGTTTCACGCATGATCTCATCTTTAGCTCTCACCAGTGCCTCGATAGAATAGGGATTTTGGTTTGCAGTAGAATGAGCCCCTTCATCTAATGGCTCTAGTCTAGCCACCAAGGTACTTGCAAATGCATTGGAAATAGTTAAGTTTTCATATAATTTCTTCATACCTCCTTGCCCAATTGACGGCCAAATGAAGTCACGTTCTAAAGTCACATAATTTTCTATCAACTTCAACTACAAGTTGATTATCCTTGGCCTACTTTAATTCATCACAGGCATATGCCATATGATCTTGATTTTCACACCACACACACCTTTTACTACCAAATCCTCTTTTATTAGTATTTCTTTGGAAAGTTGGTTGAGCAAGTGACTGAGTAGGAGGAATTGGCTAATAAACTCATTGAAGAGTAGTGATTTGTGGCATAGCAGGCTTTATTGGTGAAGCCATATTTGCTTGACCCAATCCACTACTACTACTAGCCCTAGGCTCATGCAAGATCATGGAAAACACTTTATTGTTTAATTGTGCAACATCTTTGGAAAGAGATGCGTGCATATTCATTAAATTTTCCAATTGTTTGCACAAAATATCCAATTGAAATTCAATTGGAGTCTTAGGGGCAACTCCAACATTAGTCATAGCCACAATTGCAAGTATTAGCACATTAAATTGTCTTGTTGTAGGTAAGTTGCTAGGCTCAATAGAAATAGTTTTTTCATAAACTACAGATTTTCGTTGTCTAATTTGAGCAACATCCTCTATCTCACCTTTTACATTTTTCCAATCATCTATCAAACCATACCTTTTACCAGGCTCCTCTATTCTTCGCTCTACTTTAGCTCTATCATTCGGGCTTAATATCTTCATGAAGTGAATAATAAGCTCAGGATTTAATGCATTCCTATCTTCCTTAGGAATCTGAGCAAACCGTCTCATAAACTCACCATGAAGATGAGTTAGAGACTCATTAGTCTTTAGGGAATTCATGCATCTCAAAAATCCTTCTTGACTGTGCTGACTAAAATCCTTAAGAAAGAACATTTTCTGAAGTTCTTTCCTAAAATCAGCCCAAGGTTTACTAGCATGCTCATGGATGCTTTTGAGAATGGATCTAGAGACAATGTGGCCGAAGTACTGTACTAGCACACTGTCAAGTAATCCTTGGATCTGCGCTTGCTCTTGGAACGCATTCAAATAATCAGAGATATTCAATCTAGTGGATTTACCCTTTTCACGTAGGATTGCTTGCATGGTCCATGCACCTTCTTTTTATATCATCATATCTCTAAACACTTCCTCTATCTTGTGTTCTTGATATTTCCTAGAATGGAGTATCAACTCTATAATAACAGGCTTTAATAATGCTCTAAATTGTCTAAAACTATCACTAGATGATAAAACTAGGAATTTAGCCTTTACTAAAACCTAGGATTTTCTACCTACTTTTCATTTCTCTTTTATCTTTCTTTACTTTCTCTTAACGTTTAATCAATTCCTTTCTAATAATATATATTTCAACTCTTATACTTTGGTCTTGAGTTTGTGTTTTCTTTTATCTTCTAAATTACTCTAGTCTGAATTTTTTTCTTTATAACATTTTGATTCTTTTATTCTTAATGAAAGTTTTGTTTTTATATTTGATTTTTTGTAAATTTTCTTAATTTGTTTTCAAAGATTTTACAGAGTACTAATAAAAAACAAAAAATAACAGCAAGCAATTGAATAGAGAAACTAACACTATCTTTTTCTAAAATGAAATAATAAGAACAGAAATCCTTTCTTGCAATAAATGCAAATAAAGTGAATTCTAATGCAAGTTATAAAGCACTCTTTTTATGAAAAATAAAAGACCTATGATCTCATGTACAGTAACTATCCTTATAATGCAAGGTAAAACGAAAACAGTCTTTTTATGTTTTTTGTGATTTGCAAATGCAAGTGCAATGACTATCTTTCCTGATGCAATGTGAAATGAAAATAGTCCTTTCTTGTTCAGCAAGTGCAAGTGGTGTATGTACATTTTTTTTATTAAGAACTTTAATAACGATAACCTTTATGTTTGTTGTAGCAGAAGCTTAATCGTTTAAAATTAATTGCTAAATACAAACTTTCTTCTTGTCTTATGTGGCTTATCCTTCATAATGGAGTCTGGATAGGTGATCAAGCTAGGAGAATTGGGATCAGTGATGGTAGTTATGTGTTCTGTGGCTCTATGAAGGCTACGTCACACCTATTCTTTGAATGCAAACCAGCTCAGCACTTTTGGACTTACATTTACCAGTTTTGCACAAGGAAGGGGATGAAACTCATATACCAAGAAGTTATGCTGGGCATCTACTCGAGATTTGATTTTTTGCTATGGAACTTATGGGGAGGAAGCACTTTGTGGGCTATTTGGAAATCGAGGAACACGCTTGTCCACAATGGGAATTTCTCTACCAATCTGTATTCCTTGAACAATTCCATTGCTATCCTGGGTGAATTGAGTCTGACCTGTATCCAAGAGGTTCCAAATGATATCTTCTCTCTAACCAGTCATCTTGCCTCTTATCCCCCCGCAAAGTGGAGAGAATCCTTCATGAAACTATATTTTAACATCAGGTTTGAAATGATGTCATGTATCTAATGTCTTGAAAGGTGTGGGCTTATCTTTGTAATCTTCCCTGTTTGGGCCTATCCTTGTAATCTTCCTTGTGCTTCATTTTGCTTCCTCAAAGGACTATGTAGTGGTTGTGGACTCTTTGTAATTTTTGTTCTTGATCCCCTGCTGGGGTCTGGGGGTATCCTTCCCTTTGTAGGAACATACTTTCCATCACTAATCTAATTCTTCCTATTCTCTCGAAAAAAAAGCTTTCTTCTTATCGATGGGTGGGGGGGGGGAGTCTCCAGGTTGTGATCCAGCCCATAACAATAAATCACATCTAACAACCTAAGCACACGAATGTCACGCTTTCACCTTACATTCACCAAATGTTAAGGGGCATGACTGGAGACCACTGGGTGGATCTGCCTTGAATTTGCTTTGGTCCCCCTACGTGACTACATGTAGGGTGTTTGCTCACTCTCACTTACATCAAGAGATGTGATCTAGTTTAATGAAGTGCTACTATGACCATATGGCAATGCGGCTTGATACCTAGGTAGGCCATCCTCGTATGATTATGAGACTAAGGTTTCGCTAGTAATGCAATCTTTTATGAATTCTTCAACAAGGATAGTTGTGTTTTCAGATCTATTAAGGATACTACGTACTAGAATAGATGTATCATAAGAATCACCGTCATCCATTAAGAGATTAGGTACTTAGACAAGTGAATAATATATTCAGAACAAGGGAAAGATGGGTAAACAAAGGGACATGATTATGATAAAAGTAATCCTATACAGAAGAGAAATGTTTTTATACAATTTTTAGGTGATAAAACTACCAATTTAATCTAGAAATATAGTAAACTCTATACAAATACTCTAATGCAAATTTCTAATACAAGATTAAGCTTAAAATTTGATGTAGAAAAAGTGAAAGAAGTAGCACATAACTCCAATCTTCAGATCTCAATTGCTCGTAAGTACTCATCAATGCTCTGGAAAGAAAATCATTATCAAGCAGTATGTATTTTTATAACAAATTAAACACTCATGTTTTTCATTAACTACATTCATTTTTTGTTCTTATGCATAAAGATTTTTCATTTAAATATATTTATATATACCTTTGCATACATACTTTTTCATATCCACATGTAGACATTCATGCATTTACTTTTATTCATGTACTTATGCTTGTGTACTCTCATTCATTCATTCGCATATATTCATATTCATTCATTCATATTTATGTGTTTGTATAATAACATGTTTGCTAATATTGATGCTCACATTCCTATATGTATATACTCATATTCATGTATGCATTCTCAAGCATATAAACATACACATGCACTAATTGCTTGCATACATTCTCGTTCTTACATATCATATGCATTCATGCACACTCATGTAGCACATATACATGCACATGGTGTTGGGACTCAAGGTCAAGCATAAAACATGGAGGCATATCAAAGAAGTGGACATAGAAGAAGAGAGAGAAAGTAGGGAGCTCTAAGAAGTGTATGTCAAATTTTCAGAAGAATCCCCTACAAAAATAGTGATTTTCATCACTAAAAACCATTGTAAATACCATTTTCTATCTTTATAACTCCATTTTGTTCAAGCCGAGGAGTCCTCGAGCTTGAGGAGTATTAGAAGTACCATCATACGAATTTTCATAATTTTTAGACTTCGTTTGAGCCCTCAAATAAGCCCTGGAACCTAATTTTTAACTAGGCCGGACACTAGGTCTGGACAGGGCCAAAACTACTCAAAAAACTATAAAAAGAGCTAGAGAGCTCATTTTTGGGGTTAGCTTGTTAGAGAATAGAGCTTTTGTAAGAGAACCCTTTTTCAATCAAAGCTTTCCATTGTTCCTCTCTTTGATCTTACCGTGTGCGTGTGTGTGTGTATGTGTGTGCATGTTTGTGTGCTTTCACTCACGCACTTGTGCCTTCACTTGCTCATGGTCTTCATACCGGTCCTCACGTCTCCGCGGATTGACAAGTAAAGGAGGTGATGCTTACGCTTGAGCTACACCAAATTTTGGCGCCGTTGCCGGGGAGAGAGCTTCGACGATGAGCGTTGTGATGGTAAGATCGTAGATTTGCGACGTTGGAAGGTAAAAAAACTGTCATTTTTGTTCATTTTCTGATTTTTCTTCTTCATCTTCATCATCATCATCATCTCCATCTTCTTCTTCATAGAAATTTCTTGTTTTTTTAGTGCATTTGTGCCATTTTCATACAATTTTTCATGCATTATTGTGTGAGAAGGAGTTAGGAGGTGCAAGGGAGAGCAAGCGCTGTGTTTTTCATGATTTTCTGCACCTACGGAGCTCGCCATTGCTCAGTGCTTAGAAATTTGAGTTTCCTGCCAAAAAACACGATTCTGTGAAAAATTCAAATTTTTTTGAAAAATCACGATTTTCTATTTCCCGCCTAAAAACCCTCTGAAGGAAACACGATTCTGAGGTCATTCTCAGAATCGCAATTCTGTGGTTGTGCTTAAAATCGTGATTCTCACAAATCACTTCTTTGGTTGTGCTCAAAATCGCGATTCTCTAAACTTTTGGAAACCACGATTCTCTGAGACAAAATCGCGATTCTCTAGAACACGATTCTCTAGAACACGATTCTCTAAAACACGATTCTCTAAAACACGATTCTCTATTGGCAATCTCGATTTTCATGTCAAAAACACGATTCTGTGAAAACACGATTCTGTGAAAAGACGATTCTCTGTTGGCAATCGCGATTTTCAAAAACTTGATCCTCTGCTCAAAATCGCGATTCTCAAAAACACGATTCTCTGCTCAAAATCGCGATTCTCACAAATCACGATTTTCAGCCAAAAACACGATTTTGTGAAAACACGATTCCCAAGGTACAAAATCGCGATTCTTTGATTTCACACAATCACGATTCTCTTGGTTTCAGAGGATCGCGATTCTCTTGGTTTCTCAGGATTGCGATTCTCTAATTTCATAGCATCACGATTCTCTGATTTCACAGCATCCCGATTCTCTTGAAGTTCACAGCATCGCGATTCTCTTGAAGTTCATAGCATCGCGATTCTCTTGATGTTCACAAAATTGCAATTCTCTTGATGTTCACAAAATAGCGATTCTCTTGATGTTCACAAAATCGCGATTCTCTTGAAGTTCACAAAATCGTGATTCTCTTGATTTCACAAAATCGTGATTTTTTCCAAAAGGTCATGTTTGCCTGTTTTGACCCCCAGGAGCCTGATTTGACATAATGTTTTCATCCAAAGTCCATTTTTTGAGTTATATAGTTCGTTGGAAAGCTCGTTTCGAATCCTACATGGTCTCAACTGTTTTTATAAGAATAACGTGTTGATTTTCAGATGGGATAATTTGAATTTGACCCTCAAGTGAGACTAGGAACCCAAGGGAACTCCAAAGGATTTTTCAACCATACCAAGGTGAAATTTTGGACTCTTAACCAAAGCTTATGAACCTGAGATCTAGTAGACACCTAGGCAAGGATAGACAAAGCATTAGATCTTCTCAATCTAGTGTCAACCATACAGCTAAGTCTTGGGCACAACAACTAAGTGGTTGTCCTTACGTACTACACTCAGATACAAGTGACTCAGAAATGTCTTTTAGCATGGGGAAACCTGCAGGTAGCTCAGGAACTGCCCATCTACAAACACCAGAAGGTCCCTATAATACACAATTGGAATATATTCGAACCAATCGATTAGGTGCTCGCATCTATGAGGATGGCCTGAGGCGATCAGTGGTCCAACTCAAAAATCCAGATCAACCCTTTGGACTTGAACACCCGGTGGTCAAGTTCGAAGAGGGTTCATACATTGATAAGGAAGGAACCATGTATGTGGTCACCAACCTACCAGATAGGACTGATGAGTTTGGAAATGTCATTCCTGAGAATGAGATAGGAGACCTAGAACAAGGAAATGTAGGACAACGCCCCCAGACTCCTAGAGGTAAGTCAGTTTTGACCAAAGTGATCACTCCAGATTGGATCCCTCAAGACAACAAAAGCATAGAATTATTCTTGAATAGAGAAATAGAGGAAGCCTTTTGGAGATTCAAGCCAGATCAACCTAGCCAATTGGGCATAGTCATCATCTACGAGTTCAAGGACCTAGAGATACCAGGAAAAGTTGTCTACTTGGATAACACATCAGAGAAAGTGTTCTTGGTAACAGAACATGATAGACATGCATATACTTGGAAGAGTGAATTGATTTTCCCTCCATCAAGATCCAATGCTTCCCATGGCCTCCAAGGAGTAGGATCATCCCAAGCTCATGAAGCCCAGAGAGAAAGAACTAGAGAGAGACCTAAGGTAAGTTTTGCACACAGGGTGGGTAGAAATAGAGCAGGATTTGAAAATGAAAGACCTGAAAGAGAGAGAAATCAAGCAAATAGGCAACAAAGAGATGAACAGGAGTTTCCATTGCCTAGACGCCGAGAGCACCCAAGAACCCTTAGACCCACTCAAGTGATCAAGGCAATGAAGAATTATTTTGACGGGACAGGAGATCCTTATGATCATGTGGCCGAGTTCAAACAAGTGTTAAGAGCTAAACAAGTTGAGGATTTTTTCACCCAGTACGAGGCATTTGGTTTGACTCTTAAGGGCACTGCCTTAGCTTGGTTTCAACCATTGAGTAGTCACAACTATCGCGATATAGGTCAACTGCTAGATGAATTCATTGTAGAATTTTCCAAGAGTGGTATCAGGCATAACACATCATCTTTGATCCACAGCTTCAAGCAGATACCCCAAGAAAGAGTGCGACTAGCAGGTAGAAGGTTCAAACAGTACTTAGAAAGATGTCGTGCTCCAGAGTTACCCACGCCAGCCAAACAAGTGGCTTTGTTCTTAGATGGCTTATTGAGCACAAAGTTAAGATCATATGTGTACTTGAAAGAGCCTAGATCCATAGAAGAGTGTGTGCGGACATGCATTGACATACAAGACAACTTGGGTGAGGAGTTAGGACTATCCAAACTCTATCAAGATTATGATAGTTCTATTAGTCATACTTCAAGAATCTCCACGGAAATAGATGAGATAGCTGAGCAAGTTGCCAAGAAGCTGGGAGTCCAAAATAGACAAACACAGAGAGTCACCTCATTGAACCGATGTTATACCTGCGGAGGGGACCACATGGCTAATGTATGCCCAATGCAAAACCAAAACATTAGAGAAAGGAATGTTTCATATTGCACTATTGAGAGAAAATACACGAACCACACGGCTCAAGATTGTCCCTACAATAGGCAGGCTGTTAGACAAACTTATCAGCAACCTTACCAACAAGGTAGGTATCAGAACCAATACCAACAGCCAAATTATTGACCACAACAGCAATATCAGGCACAATATAGGCCACAACTAGTCTTGGGAAACCAACCACCAGCTCCTGCTAACGTGATTCCAGTCAAGTATGCTGTGGGAGAGGAAAATCCAAATAGGCCATTGGTGCCACTAACCCCATTGATACCAGATAATGATTCTCATGCTCATAGCTCTGACTGCTCCCATGAAGGTATTCCACATGCTTATTACACATAGTCACCTGAACATAGTGAGATTTACCCATATCAATATGAGGCACCACCTATGGAACAAAATTGGGAGCCTGAATACTCCAATATCATGTACACCAATGCTAACCCTAGGCCCCAATTGAGACAAGTGAGACCAAAAGCCCCTAGAGGACCTTGTTTTAGATGTCAGGGTGACCATTTCCTTCGTGATTGTCCCCACCCACCATCTCCGAGTCAAGGTCAGGTTATCACAATACAAGCTTTTTGTTCTGAATGTGGAAAAGACCATCTTCCCAGAGATTGTCCAAGGAACCCCTCTAGTGCACCCAAGATTACACCCATTAATGTGGTAGGCTTAGTGGTGGATTCAAGTGCCAGTAGCAGTAATGTGGCACCTGTATAGGTAGTTACTAGGGCACAAGCATTAAAACAAGATAAACAAGCAAAACAATGGGATTTGAGTGAATCAGGAGAGCCTAGTAAGAGGAAAACAAGAACATGGAAAGATACCAGAGAGAAGGCCAATCGCAAATGGAATAAAAGTTTATCGGAACTAGAAGAAAGCTTGAAAGACGCAAAAACAAAAATAGAAGACATTGCATCTCAAAACCCCTCGCATGCCAAAACTCCATCCACTCCATCTCATCCCACCCCACCACCCATTGTAAATAGACCGCAACCAGGGTCTGTTCTGGCATATCCAACCCTAGAGGCTTGGACGATGTTCAAGGCCTACCAGGCTCGACTTCAAGAAGGGCCAACAGCTGCAAACCTAGACAAGAGTTACCCTAGAGCGGATTTAGAGATTGAACGGATGAAAATGTGCATGAAAATGGTAGAACAAGCTCAAGCTATACTTGAGACTAGTCAAAAGTTCAATCAGACAAACTCTATCAAATCGGATTTGCATTTCGAGGGCTTACTAGAAAGATTAGAGCAATTGGTAAACAAACCACAAGTTTCTTTACCTCCACAGGATCAACCAGTTATTGAAAGAGGAAGCTCACCACCAATGGGAGCTTATGTTCCTAATTCCACGAATGCTGGAATACCTCCTTCAATTCAACACTACTCTCAAGAGTTCTTGCAAAAAATACAAGAAGAGAAATGGGCCAAGGAGAAGGGTAATTCCCCTCCTATTCCTGAGATTGATGATCTTCATGATCAATTTCCCCAAGACATTACATCCATTTACGGGGATCAAGTCGAGCAACAAGAAGACGAAATGATAGATTTTGAATCTAATACCTTACAAGAACTGCCTCAATTTCTAGGCCCATGGGAATTTGAATCTCTTCAGATCAGAGCTCCCATAATACTGGTCAGACATGAAGAATCAGTGATCCCAAGGAACACTGATGTCATGAAGAACACTAAGGTTCAATGTCATCTCACTCTAGGAGAGTTGCTCACAGCAAAACGTGAGCTATGGAATCATGTGAAGGATCAGGTTCCAGAACTTGATTCCAATAAGCCAAAAATAGGCTCTAAGTAAAAAGTTCCAGAGATACCTCTAGACAAAATAGGGGACATGTGTGAGGGTGAAGAAGGTAATACTTATCTTCCAATCATCTACCAAGGTTACACAACCAAATCAATCATAGATTCAGGTGCTGGTGTTGCCATTGCGACCACCTCCTTGTGGAAGCAATGGGGCAAACCCACATTAAGACCAACTAGAATGAAGCTTCAAATGGCAGACGGTCATTTTGAAAGTCCTCTAGGATTCCTAAAAGGGATAACTCTAACCACCTGTGGTGTAGAGTTTGAACATATATTTGCTATATGTGACTTTGAGAAAAATAATGTCTATGAGATGATGCTAGGAAGACCCTTCCTACGACAATTGCAAATAGTACAGGATTGGGGAACCAACTCCTTGTACTTACAACACTTAGGGTCACCACCAAGGTCAATTTGAAGGATTACACCTTCAGAGATGTACCACCCTTACAGTGGAATTCTATCCACAAAGCAAAAGAAGATTCTATCTCTGTGCATTCTGAAAGTTCACCTGATCCATCATGGCTGCATGAACATACTCATTTGTGGATGTGCAAGGTCGTAGAGGAAGGAAAAACGTTTAAAGGCAAGAGAAGAAGGAACTTTGCCAGGAGATAGACCAATTAAAGACCCAGCCTATACACTGATGATCTTTCCAGATGAGGAATTTGAGCCTCATGGCTGGCCAGAAATCTTAGCCACCATGGACATGCTGTCAATGAAGAACAATGGACACCTCATTGTGATGAGGAGGGTTATGATATCTTAGTGTTCATGTGTCAGCCCTTTCTAGAAGAATGTGACCCTAGTGATGTCATAGAAGAAGAAGAGAATGACGATGATCTAGAGTCCATTGTGATGGATAGTTGCTTTAACTCAGAGAAGCACTATTTAGAAGATGTAGGCGTGTTTAACCAGAAATAAGAAGAACCTCTCACAAGCATTAAAACGGTAAATTCAAAGGATGGAAGTGAGAGCAATCAAAATAAAAAGAAGAGAAAAGCAGTGAAACACGAAGAGGAGGAATCATTGTTTGAAGTACCAGAAAACTTCAAGAAATATGAAGTTGACGACCGTAGAGTTTTGGTACGAATGCCTAAGAGAGAGGCCATCAAAGGAGAATCATATGATAATAAAGAAAAGACCAAGGAAATTATAGTGACCATTGAAGAGAATGAAGAGAGATGCACACATATAGGAGATGACCTAAGTGCAAGAGAAGAAATGGAGCTCGTAGCTCTATTAAGGGAATATAGGGATGTGTTTGCCTGGCACTATAGAGACTTGAAAGGGGTAGATCCAAGAATTTTCTCTCATACTATCCCCATGACTGCTGATGCCAAGCCCACCAAACAGAAGCCCTACACATATAATGATACATATGCAGCCAAAATAAAAGAACAAATTGATAGGTTGATTGAAACTGGATTCATCTATGAGATTGAGCATACTGAATGGGTGTCCCCCATTGTAGTGGTGCCCAAGAAAAATGGGAATTTGCGAGTGTGTATTAACCTTAAAAAAGTTAACGCTGCTACAATCAGAGATAGTTATCCACTTCCAATCAGGAAACACCTATTGGGGCGTGTTGCAGGCAAGGAAGTTTATAGCTTCCTTAATGGATTTTCAGGTTATAATCAAGTAGCCATTTCCCCAGAAGATCAACACAAAACAGCTTTTGCCATAGAGTGGGAATCTTTGCATTTCGTGTGATGCCATTTGGGCTCACCAATGCACCTGCAACATTCCAAAGGCTCATGTGTCATGTCTTCAAAGAGTTCTTGCGAAAGAGCTTAGAAGTGTATGTGGATGATTTATGTGCTCATTCCCAAGAAAGAAAATTTCACATCCCTGAGCTCAGACAAATCTTCAACAAGTGTAGAGAATATCGAGTGTGTGTGAACCCAGAAAAGTGTGTGTTCATGGTCCATCAAGGTAAAATCTTAGGTCATATTGTTTCTAAGAATGGAATCTCAACAGATGAAGATAAGGTACGAGCCATAGCAGAGCTGCCAAGGCCAAGGAATGTTAAAGAGGTACAAGCCTTTATGGGCCATTGTGGATATTACCGTAGGTTTATCCACATGTATGCGATCACAGCTAGACCCCTTTATGCCTTGTTGTCTAATTTTGAGTGGAACGACGAATGCAAGAATTCGTTTGTGCACAGCACCAATACTGACCACTCCTGATTGGAATAAACCATTCCATGTCCATGTGGATGCATCCAATCACACCATAGGATGTGTGCTAGCATAACCCACAGGAGAAGGAAACTTAGATTTGCCCATAGCATATGCTAGTAGACAACTCACACAGCTGAACGAAACTATACCACAACTCAGCGAGAGGGCTTAGGCATGGTATATGCTGTGAAGAAGTTTAGACACTATTTATTGGCCAACAAGTTCAAGTTTTTTACTGATCATCAAGCTTTGTTATATTTGGTCAATAAACCTTGCAATATTGGGCGCTTAGTAAGATGGTTCCTCTTACTAATGGAATATGACTTTGAAGTTGTTGTCAGGAAAGGTAGAACCCACCTTAGGGCAGATCACCTTTCTCGCATCACTTTAGGAGAGTCACCTCAAGGAGTGTCAGATGACCTACCTGGCGCTTATCTGTTCAATTTGGAGGTTGTTCCTAAATGGGCAAATAAGTTGGTACCAGTCCCAACCTTCGGCCCTGCAAATACGAATGTGAAAACATCACAAGAAGAAATTGTAAAATCACAAAAATATCACATATTGGCAGGAAGCATGTACAAACAAGATACTGAGGGTGTATTAGCTTGTTGTGTTGAGGACGATGAACATAGTAGTTGGTTGCAACAAGCTTATGAAGGATTGCTAGGAAATCATTATTCTAAACAGCGCACATTGCAGAATCTAAAACGTTTAGGAGTGTATTGGCCTATCATGGACAAAGGAATTCATGAGTGGATTAAGAATTGTCTAGTGTGCCAAGAAAAACCCCTAGTGGAGCATGCAACCCTTTATCAAGTGTCACTAATTCCGGATTGGAGCGCTCCATTGGTTGAATTTATGAGATCGGGAAGATTACCCAAAGAGGCTAGTCTAGCAAGAAGACGAAGCATGGAGCTAGAAGCTCAAGGCGATGCCTTAGTAGGAGACAACCTATACCGAAGAGGCAAAGATGGTTACTTAAGACTGTGCGTTCATAAATCAGACTATTTAAAGGTCTTAGAGACTGCACACAATAGTGTTGCAAGTGGACAATTCGGTCTTGATCGAGTAATCAAGACCATTCTATTCTCAGGACTTTGGTGGCCCACTCTTCATATGGATGCTCATACCTATGTGAAGAAACGTGACACATGCCAATGTGCACAATATCCAGTTAGAAAAGACGAGATGCCTTTGAGGCCAATGATGGGAGGGCGTGCATTTTCGAAGTGGGGCATAGACTTCATAGGTCCTATTAACCCCCTAGCTAGAAACTCCCATGCATAGTATATTATTGTAGCCACAGATTACCTTACAAAGTGGGTACAAGTGAAAGCCACAACAAAGAATGATGCTCAAACTACGGCTAAGTTCTTATTCCAGAATGTGTTCACGAGATATGGGCTACCAATAGAGTTAGTGAGCGATAGAGGCACACACTTCTTGAATGAGGTCATTGAAAATCTTCCCCAAGAATTCTTGGTGATACATAATAAGTCTGCCCCTTATAACCCACAAGCTAACGGACAAGCCAAGAGCACCAATAAGATCCTCTGTAATGTATTGACAAAACTGGTAAATAATAAACGCTCTATTGGGACAAACAACTTCATCATGTTGTTTGGGCTTATCAAGTTGCCTACAAAACGGTACTCAACACCACCCCATTTCAGATGATCTTCGGGCAGAATGTTGTTCTACCATTGGACTTCCTCATCCCAGCCTTAAAGGTAGCACAAGAGCATGAGTGGAATGGACATGAGTTGTCTTCCAGGATCTTTGATCTAGAACGCTTAGGTGAGACAAAGCTACGAGCGGTAGCAGGCATCTACGCTGCGAAGAAAAGGCAAAAGGCATACTTTGATGCACACATCAAGGATAAAGGATTGAAAGAGGGAGACCTAGTGCTCGTTTATACGCTAAAGCAACATGCCAGTAAGTTGGAAAAAAGAGGATACGGACCCATGATCATTAATAGAATTTCCACTAGTGGTGCAGTTCAGTTGGCCACTTTAGAAGGAGATATCTTGCCAAACTATATTAGTGGATGTAGAGTCAAGTTATACCAAGAACCTCTTATAGAGGATATGCTTACGAGACTCAACACTGCTAAGAAGCGAAAAGAAGAGGAGTTAAGGGTGAGAGAAGAAGCACAAGCAGAGGCTAGAGAGCGCATAAGGCGAAGTAAGTTAAGGCTACTAGGCCTAGATGTCAACTCAAAAGCCCCAAAATATCACATGGATATGTGCCAAAAATCAGGCATAGCAACTTCTCAAGTCATTGACCGACGTCCCTTTGTGACCATAGAGATAGGACAAGGAAAGTGTGCAAGGAGTGTGAAAGCATTGATTGACTCAGGTGTAGCAAGTAGTGCAGTTAGACTGTCCTAGTGCCAAGACTTGCAATTGAACATCAATCCCATAGAAGCTTATCTCATAGGGTTGGGAGGTGTGGAAACCCCTTGTTTGGGCGAGGTGGAACTTCCTATCTACCTTCAAGACGTTCCAATGAAAGTTAAAGTGCTAGTGTGTCAAGATGAAAACCTTACAGAACCACTTGTCTTGGGTCAAGGTTGGATCTATGACCATGCTGTTAACTTAAACCTAAGAAGCCAAATCCTTCAAGTTTGGGTACATGAACAATGCATCACATTAGAATTAGAGAACTACATGCTCACAGATCATGGCACCACACACTCTCTTAGTTCCTCTAAGACTAATCTTCATGAGCAAGATGTTGTATGTGTCAAAAGCTCTATGATCCAGAAGGACTCAATCATGGAAGGACAATCGCAAAGGCAAGTAAACCCTCCTTCTTTTTTGAAGAGTCAAGCATCCATAGTAGTTCAATCTAAGAAGCAAGCACAAAAATTCAAGACAATTTCTATAGCAAATAGAAAGTCACCATTCACCAAGAAAGCAGTTCTGGGCTTGAGGCAGATCTGGGTACGCAAAGGAGAGCAACCACCAGCCTTGCCCCCACAAACCCCACCCAGGCAAGCCAACCAGACCAAAGGACGAAGGAAGAAGCTCGGACAAGCTCAACCACAAGGTCTCAAACAAATTTGGGTGCCTAAAAAATTAGCTAGAGCTCAACAAGGACAATTACAAATATGGGTACCCAAGAAACTACTACATACACAAAAACCTATGCTCTCCCACATGAGAAAAGTCTCAACAAAGAAGCCAAAGGGAACCAAGGGTCCGAACCCAACACCAAGACCAAAAGTAGACCAACTCACCTCTTCAACAAGAGTCCGAAGAAGTGTAAAAAGGATATGGGTTTGGAAGCCAAAAGTACAAGTAGCCTCCACCGAACCAAAGCACCAACCACACTGGATACCACAGTTCAGAAAGCATCCAAAGAGGAAGACGCCTGAAGTGATCTCTACAGTGCCAAATACTGTTCTAAAATGGACTCCAATAAGGAGGATTACATCAGTCCGAGACTCAATGGATACCTCCATCAAGGTCGGCATCAACCTCTGCAAATAACATCGAAAGCCTCGAGGAGCGACAACCATGTGCTCCTTGCACAACCTTGTCTGTTGCACCATTCAGGTCATGCATTTCCAAAGTATGCATTAATATAGGGCCACATTACATGGCCGTGCATAGACACAATTGAGAGTCCCATGCACGAGAGCACTTTGACACATGTAAACCATTTTTTGATACTAATCTTTGTCTTCTTGTTTTGTGACATTGTTCCTCTTAACAAAAAAAAAAAAAAAAAAAAAAGAACTTGTTCCCAGGTTTCGCTCATGAAACATGAATGAGTCATGCTTAGTTGAAGATTGAACCTTCGATTACTGGGCATTTATCAGTTTGGATAGAAGTGTGTCTCAGCTAGCAGATGATATAATTGCTGCCTTATCTGACAGATGTCGAGAACTTGGCATGAACATGGCATCCACAACTATGGTTTCCTCTTACTATGGTAGGAGTAAAGAGCTTGAAGGTCTACAACTTGAGTGATGCTTAACAAGTGCATGTATGAGAGCATCCAGGGAGATATCTGCAAGGGGTAGTTCTAGTAACCTGCAAATCTTTGTATGTATATTGGATAAGAAGAATCCTGCTTATGGTGCGCTAAAGAGAATATGTGAAATTAAGCTTGGTGTAGTTATCAAATGTTGTTTGTCAAGGAATATAAAGAAATTCAATTCTCTGAATTTGGCAAATGAGGCTTTGAAAAGAGGAGACAGGATCAACCACTCAAAAGATCTCATCAGTGGACCATCAACATGGACATTCATCAACAATGTTCCATTGCAAAGGCCAAGTGTACAACACGAAGAGATGAACATCGATCGACCTTCTCCATGGTAAGTATCTTTACTTTGGAAACATCATAACCATGATAGCTTAGGAGACCTCTTCATCGGCATACCCTTGAGCACTTAGTTCAAGAACACCAATTTTTGCACCATACTTCTTCCAATGCATCTTCCAAGTAAGCATGCATAGGGCTACCTTACAAGGCCATGCACAAGGCACATAGTTTCCTCAACCCATGCACGAACTCATTTACCCAATCGCTCTATCCACTCAAGGATATATTGTTGTACCGAATATTGCTTCGTACGATTGTTAATCATGTTTTGATTATTGTCCCATTAAACTCGATCCAAGGCAATTCCAACGTCTGAACGCTATCATAAAGCATGAGCACAAGTTCTTCACAGCCAATAGTAAGTATACGGTAAAAGGAAGTCTAATCAATTCGATTGTTGCATAAGATAACGCTAAAGAGCCAGAGAAACAACAGGGTAAACATGTATTTTCATAGGTTATAGCTTATGGGTTCTAGATTAGTCATGGTCAGTTTGGGTACAAAGAGTCCTTCCCCAGTGAAATCAAAATATAAAGGGAAGGAAACTCTTGAATAATAAAAGTGACTAAGATATAATAAACACCGAATACTAATCTTTTATATTTCAGAAGGGTCTTACCTTCAATATTTGGCACT